>APFE031635688.1:38196-48567 GCA_000404065.3 Pinus taeda | reverse complement strand
CAAATTTGTATTCACTATTTATAGGTGAAGCATAAATATATTTGCATATTTTATTATATTAAATTATTAAAATGGACTCGACTAACAAATAAAAGCAAAATTTTAATTATGAAAACAATAAACTCATATCCAACCGCGTGGTTACCTAGAAACTACTTTATTTTTCTCAACCCACACTAATAAGTAAATATTGTTTGTGTTGCAGAGTCGAGAGCAATCGCAAAATATTTGTGTAAGAAATACCATGGACGAGGTAAATTCGACTATTTGTTGGGGGGCACAATTGAGGAGCAAGCTCTGGTTGAGCAGTGGTGCGAGGTGGAGTCGCAACAATTCAATCCCCCTCTTTATGCCATCTTGTAACAGCTTGTCATCATTCCCATGATAACAGGAGGGAGCACGAACGAAGCAGTGGTGGACAGTAACGTTGAAAAACTGAGCAAAGTGTTGGATGTGTACGAGAAGCGACTGTCGAAGAGCGAGCATTTGGCCGGAGATTTCTACAGTCTCGCGGATCTCCACCATTTCCCTTTTCTTCACTGTTTGGTGAATTTGGTTGGGAAGGGCCACCTCGTCTCGTCCAGACAGCATGTCAATGCCTAGTATCATCATATCTCTTCTTGCCCCGCTTGGAGGAAAGTTTCATGCAACATGAAATTTCCCTTCCAACCCGCACTCTAGGCTGAACCAAATAAAACACCTGTCTGTGACGTTTCCATGAGCGGCATGTCGTTTTCATTGCCCCAGTCCGATTTCCATTTTACCTGAGAAAAATAATCTTCTGTGACTTTTTCTGAAGCAATAACTCTTCGAATAATGCCTCGTGAATCTTCTTCATAAACACATTTTTCCTTTCCCTTAAAACCTGTTTCCTTTCACTTTCAAATTTGAGAGCGATTAATATTATCTTTTATTGTTGATTTTAGATTACAATATGATATGATATTAATGTTGTAATAAGTACAGTTCCAATGTGTTCTGCAGTAGTACGTTTTCTACTAGGACTTGAGGCTGGACAGTGAAGTCCTTACACCCAAGTTACTGATTGTAATAGGCCTAAGTCAGGCTGGACAATGAAGTCCCTACACCCAACTTACTGATTGTAATAGGCCTAAGTTACTGACTGTAATTGGAATAAGTTACTGATTGTAATTGGAAATTATTCTAGTAGAGAAATTAATGCTAAACTGTGAAGATTAAACTTAATGACAGAGTAAAATTTGTTATGCTTGAATTGTCATTAGAATAAGTTCTTAATTATAAAACTATATTTAGAAGGTTAATATTCTGAGAAAAAGTATGATTACAGGATATAGAAGCACCTTTTCTCTTATATCAAATTTTAGAGAGTTTATGCTAATAACTATGGAATTATCAAATGACATAGCAAGAGTGAAAGGGAGTGCTCATTCAATTATTATGTTTCCATGTTCATGATTATCAAAGGCAAACTTTTGAGATGTAGAAGTAAGTCAAATGAAATGCACTTTATTAGGGAATTTATAGAATGACCTGTGTAACCTTATAGACTCTGTTAAGAATGATAAGAATGTAAAGGCAGTATTTATATAATTGTTTGGATGCAAGTTCAAGACACCATGATTCGACTACGACAAGCATGAAATTAGAACAAAGTATTTGTTTAAGAAACTATAATTATCTTAAACTACGTTCTGATCGAATTCCTTCGGAAATGGTCCATCAAACACAATAAATACTTGCATAAATAAAAGAAAGGTCTTCTCGGCCCAGAATGCAACCAAGAAGTAGAATAAGATAAATTCATTATCTTCTCAAACATATAAAACATACAGAATAAGTTCTGTAGATGTTCATACAATAAATTAGACATTTTGCATGAGTCGACATAAATTGGTTCACTTAAGTGGCCGCATAGCAAAAGAAACTATTATCAAAGGCAAACTTTTAAGATGTAGAAGTAACTCAAGTGAAATGCACTTTGTTAGGGAATCTATAGAATGACCTGTGTAACCTTACAGACTCTGTTAAGAATGATAAGAATGTAAAGTCTTTATTTATATAATTGTTTGGATGCAAGTTTAGGACACCATAGTTTGGCTACGACAAGCATGAAATTATAACAAAGTATTTGTTTAAGCAACTATAATTATCTTAAACTAAGTTTTGATTGAATTCCTTTGGAAATGGTCCATCAAACACAATAAATACTTGCATAAATCAAAGGAAAGTCTTCTCGGCCCAGAATGCAACCAAGAAGTAGAATAAGATAAAATCATTGCCTTCTCAAACATATAAAACATACAGAATAATTTCTGTAGACGTTAGTACAATAAGTTAGACATTTTGCATGAGTTGACATAAACTGGTTCACTTAAGTGGCCGCATAGCAAAAGAAACTATAACCTTTTAGTCGAAAGAAAAACTCATAAAACCCTTTGTCGACTTTAGAATGGGAGTTTTCCCCAAAACTACAAAATGCCTTACACAATATTCCTTTAAACATCTAGGCTTAACTAATTAATTACAAATTCAAAGCAGAGCCATAAACTCAAGTTGTTTTGGTCAGCTAGAAGTTCAACAAGAGACTGAGTCTCTATTCTCTACCATACGAGTGGTGGTTGTCATAACTTAATTCATGCCAGGAGTAAAGAATCCAACCTAGAAGAGTCAATAGCATCGTCGTAAGCACCTAAGCTCTGATGGGTAGTGGCCATTACCAAAATAAATAACCGAAATGCACTGTGTGTATACTTGACATGAAATATGAGACATTAAGCCAGTAAAACATTGTGGAGAATATTGTAAAGCCTCAGAACACATGAACAAATGGGGAGTTCTTACCTGAGAGTGGAAGGTTTCCATGTGAGGCAGCTCTCCTGTTTGCTAGTCAGCGAACCAACATAAGTGATATAGATTGAAATGAGGAATTAAACCATTCAAGCTGAGAAAACAGAAAACTTTTAAAAACTTACCTTCTATAGCTAAGTCTTGTTACCGATTATCACCTGCAGTGTTGAAGATGCCATGGGACATTCCTGTGCAGCGAAGGCAAAGCGTTAGACGTTGCGGCAGACCGAAACCCAGCTCTATAGCAATCTTACAGTACAGGTCAACAAGAAAATAGATCATCAACCTAGTGGGTTTACCTGGTTCCATTTTAACTGATGCCATCACCATCATCGCTCTCACAAGATAACGCAGACAAAATGAAATCTTGAACAGTGCAAACCCTCGCGGAGCAGTGGTAATAGTGAGCCACAGCGATGCTGAGGGCAAGGAGTTTGTTAGGGAATGAAACCCTAAGGCTTCTCTGTCGTCACATCACGAGAACCAGATCAATGAATGCAATACCAAATAGATGGCGCCAGGGCATACAGTCTCGTGCCATAGCTCTTTGCCGCGTGTTCCTGGGTACAAATGACAACAAATCAACACATGGGCAAGGACAGAGGGATCACCTTCTGTATCATATGTATTAAAAAGCAATCCATTCACCTTTAATGTAATCTGTGTGAATTATTATTGTCATTATAAACCTCTGATAATGTTAAGTCTACAGAATTAATAATAACCGTAATCAATACTCCGTATATATATAATGAGCCCAAAGCTAAAGTCTGAAGATAGGCATATTTTACATCATAAACCAAAGTTCGAGATGGACATAATTACAATGTAAATATACATATATTTTTTATATATAATTTGTAAGTTAGGATATAGTTGTTGCAAGTGATATGAGAGCTCACGTTCATACACTGAGACTCTTTGGGACAAATAAATATATGTATGTGCATACAATGACTTCATTTCTTAAACTCTAACTAAATAAAACTTATATGTGAACACAAAGAGATAGTCTCTATACAAAGGACAGAACGCAGAGAAGTTCAGGGCTGCCTAATACTTCTGAGCCAGCTTATGTGAATGCTAACCCTAACATTTGGATATAGTTGGGCGGGGAAACTCGTCAGGATAATGTAGTTTTACTCGAAGCTGTTCAGTAGTTATGCGTTGAGATGACAAATTTAAGAACGGATAATGAACAATTACGCTTGGAACAAGAAAGTATTCTCGTAAGTTTGTCTAATCGACAGAATCAAAGACAACTAGACCCTAGTGCTGAGGACAGAGAAAAGACCCCAATAGCCCAGCTTGGTGAGGAAAATGTCGAGTCAGCCGAGAGACATAGAGACGATGAAGAAGGACGCTTAGATAATGTATCTGACCAGTGCAAAAAAAAAAAGACAAAACTCGGAACTGTAAGGAGAATTCAAAATATTAAACCATCACTTTTTGAAGGGGAATCTGAAGAAGCAATGAAATCTTGGTTAATTGATATGGGTAAGTATTTTCATATTTACAAATACACAGAAAGGTTGAAGGCGCAGTTGGCAGTCCATCCGTTAAGAGGGAAGGCAACCCTGTGGTGGGAAGAAATCAAAATAGTAAGAAAAATTAATTAGGAATAGGTTACATGGAACGAATTCCAAAAACATTTTAAAGATAAGTATCTAACTGAGCATTAGTATGATGAAAAAGCAAAAGAATTTCATGAATTAAGATTGGGGGCCTTGACTATGGATGAGTATGTAGCTTGATTCACCTCCCTTCTGCGCTATGTGCCTTATATGCAGGAAGAGAAAGCCAAGATTCAGCGTTTCATTAGTAGCTTACCCAATTTCATGAAGGAGAAACTTGAGTTTGAATACCCCAAAATAATGGATGATGCAGTACGGAAAGCTCGCATATGTTACCAACAAATGAAACAAAAAAATGAAGGGTCTAAAGGAGGGATGATTAAGAAGGGAATGAATCTGATTCCAAGTAAACATCCAAAAAATGTTAATAACAGAAATTTATAGAAAAAGTCTCTCCATAAATTTCCGGCAAGGAACCAACCCAACGTTGTCTATTTTGAAAATCGATAGTTAGAAGGGGTTAATAAATTAAATAATGATCAGTAGTCAAGACCGCCACTACAATGTTGGGGATGCAGAGAACCCCATTACTACAAAAACTGTCCGCTTAAGGAAAGGACAAAACAACTTGCAAACATCCAGGAAGCTTCCACATTTGGAGAAGTGGCGAGGAATATACCCAGAATTAACGTTGCCTTGGATGATCATCAAGCAGAGTATCATCCCACCATGATTGAATGTGAAGGTATGATTGCTAAGCAACTTGTTTCAGTTTTATTTGATCTTGGTGCTAGTTTAAGTCATGTTAGTCCTAAAGTGGTAGAAAAGTGTCAACTACAAACCAGTGAATTCCCAAAATCTTGGCTAGTTCAACTAGCAACTGGGGCAAAAAGAAGGGTAGTCACCAAAACGGATCAGTGTCCCATAATCATTTCCTGACAACCCATTCACGTGAACCTCAACATTCTTCCTTTTGGTTCATATGACGTTTTAATCACAACGGATTGGTTAGAAAAATGTTTTGTACTTGGTTGATTGCAAGCAAAAAACCATTAGTTTTATTTTCGAATCAGGACAAAGGAGGGAACAACAAGGAATCAAGTCTAACACTGAGCTACGCCCCATTACTGCTAGTTAGCTAGGAAAGTGTATTAGGAATGGTTGTCAAATATATGTTGTTCAAGTGGGATTTACCAACTCCAAGAATAAAATGACCTCCTTGGAAAATGTTCATGTCATTCAAGAATTTTCTGACGTATTTCCCGAATCTATACTTGGTTTGACACCCAAGCGGGATATTGACTTCACTATTGAAATTATCCCGAGTGCAGCCCCTGTGTCCAAAGCCCCTTACTGCATGATCATACCTAAGTTCACAGAACTCAAAATGCAACTTTAGGGGCTTCTCGATAAAAAGTACATCTGATCCAATGTGTCCCCTTGGGCAGCTCCTGTCCTATTTATATGAAAGAAAGATGGAACATTGAGATTGTGCATCGATTATCATCAGTTAAACAAGTTGACCATCAAGAATAAGTACCCCTTGCCACATATTGATGATCTATTCAATAAAGTGTAGGGAGCCAAGGTTTTCTCAAAAATTGATTTAAGATCTGGCTAAACCAGATAAGGATAAAGGAGGAGGACATCTATAAAACACCATTCCGAACTCGTTATGGTCATTACAAGTTCATAGTATTTCCATCTGGCCTCGCAAATGCCCTAGCTACCTTTATGAGTTTGATGCATGGTATTTTCCAGCCCTATCTTGATAAGTTTGTGTTAATTTTTATTTACGACATTTTGATATACTCTAAGAATCAGGAGGAACATGAAGAACACTTGAGAATTGTGGGGCAAACTTTACGAGAGAATCAATTATTTGCTAAATTTAGCAAATGTGATTTTTTCAAAGATTAGATCCAATACTTGGGACATGTTATATCAGCAGAAGGGATAGCGGTAGACTTGGGGAAGATCAAAACCATTATGGAATGGACCGCTCCAAAGAATGTCGTTGATATTAGATCCTTCTTGGGTTTAGCCGGGTACAATTGTATGCTCATTGAAGAGTTTTCAAAAATTACCTTTCCAATGACTTCTTTACAAAGGAGGGGACACACCTTTCAATGGAAAGCAGGATGCCAACAAAGCTTTGAAAGATTAAAACACCTACTTACCACTGCGCCTGTGCTAAAATTGGCAGATCCAGAAAATTACTTTGTGGTATGCACAAATTCAAGTAAGGAAGGTGTTGGCAGAGTGTTGACACAAGAAGGTAAAGTTATAGCTTACAAATCACAGAAATTGAAGGAATATGAGCAGCGATACTCCACTTATGACCTTGAATTAATAGAGGTAGTGCATGCACTCAAAATGTGGAGACGTTACCTATTGGGGTGGAAATTTCTGCTGCTAACATATCATAGCAACCTTACCAATTTCTTCAACCAGTCTGGCCTTAATGTCCAACAGGCTAGATGGATGACATTTTTAAGTGAGTTTGGCTTTTACATGAAGCATCTAAGAGGGATGGAAAATCGGGTGGGTAATGCTAAGTAGGAAGGTACATTGCATCTATGAGGTTCAAATTAGTCAAACATGCTCAAACATTCTAGAAATTATAAAGGAGGCATCGGTCAAGGATACAGAATATACTTTTATTTGGTAGCAAACAAAAGAAGCTTTGTTAAGAGGAGAAAAATCAGATTTCAACATAAGTCTGGATTACATCCTTACTTTCAAAAATAGAATTTATATTCCTAACCAAAGTGTTGTTAAACAATCAATAATGGATGAATTTCATCAGAAACCTTGTGCGGGCCACCCAGGTTACCAAAAGTTATTAGAATCTATCAAGAAAGGGTATTTTTGGCCCAGATTAGGGAAGGATGTCATATAATATTTATCCAAATGTTTGGAGTTTCAGTTGGTTAAGGCAAAGCATCAACATCCCGCTGGTTTGTTACAACCACTGCCCATTCCAAAATGGAAATGGGAGACCATATCATTGGACTTCATCACAGGTTTAGCCCGCACCAGGAAACAACATGACTCAATTATGGTTGTAGTAGAAAAATTGAGCAAAACCACACATTTTATACTTGTGAAATCCACATACAAAACTGTGGAAATTGTGGAAATATTTATGAAGGAAATATTTTGACTGCACAGTATACCCAAGGTGGTAATTTTAGACAGGGATTTGAAATTCACATCCACATTCTAGAAATCGCTCTTTTCAGGATTGGGTACTCAGATCCAATTTAGCACGGCTCACCATCACCAAACAAAAGGACAAACTGAACGGGTGAATCAAGTACTGGAAGACATGTTATGCATGTCTGTAATCCAACAACCACATAAGTGGGAGGATTACCTCCACCTTGTGGAATTTTCATACAATAATGGACATCATGAATCACTGGGCATGAGCATATTTGAGGTATTATATGGAAGAAAGTGCAGGGTACCTATGGACTGGAATAACCTTGTTAATAAGCTAGCATTGGGTCCCGACATGCTAGCAAAAATGGAGGAAGCCATTAAGAAAGTTTGACAGAATCTAAGGACTGCCCAAGATAGGCGGAAAATGTATGCAGATAAAAAAAGGATGTACAAAGAATTTTAGCTAGGAGATCATGTTTATCTAAGAGTAAAGCCCCAAAAAAGTTCCTTACAGTGGAGGGGTTGTGCTAAATTAACACCCCAATACTATGGACCCTTTCTGGTCTTGGAACGAATTGGACCAGTAGCCTATAAACTTGCATTGCCAAGCCACATTTGGGTCCACGACGTTTTTCATGTTTCGTTGTTAAAGAAATATGTGTACAACCAACAACATATACTAAACTGAGAAAATATTCAGCTAACAAGTTAAAGGATTATATATATTTTGTCAGCTGTTTTGAAGGAATATGATTATGATTATTATATGTGTAGGTCGAACCGGAAGGAGAGTTTCTGGCAGAACCTCTTCATATTCTTGATCGAAGAGAAACCACCTTGTGGAGGTGAGTCATCACCTAGGTTAAACTGCAATGGAAGCACTTTGGCTCGGACGAGGCAACCTAGGAAGAGGAAGAATTTGTGTGAGAAGCTTATCCGATGTTATTTTCTTAAACTAGAAAGAACACCAAGGACGGTGTTCCTCACATGGGGGCAAGATGTAACACCCCTGGATCCTTGGAAGGATTTACTATAGTTATTTAATTCGGTTTTATGATTTACTGCATTTATTTTCTGTTATGTTATTACTAAGGATGGAAATTCAGATAACAAATTGTTACCTAATTGTGAGTGATTAGGAGTTGAGACATGATTAATTAAAAGAAATTGTTTACTACAATTAAAGGAAACAGTTAACAAGAAATAGTTATGCCCCTGCCTTGGGAAGGCGAAATATTTGGGGAAGAGATGAAGGAAGGGGACTATCCAAGAGCTGGGGAAAGGTGACCAGTGAGAAATTGCTCATTGATAGACAAATTAAGTCCAGGACTTGAGGTTGGACAGTGAAGTCCTGAGGCCCAAGGCACTACTGTAATTGGAAATTATTCTAGTAGAGAAAGTGCTTGGGGGAGAGCCTAGATGTAATTTCCATGTTCATGGTTGGGAAGAGAGGCTTTCTAGATTTATTGGAAATTACAGGTGGAACAAATAAGTATTATAGTCATTTTCTTCCTAGAATTAATACTAGATTGTGAAGATTAAACTTAATGACAAAGTAAAATTTGTTATGCTTGAACTATCATTAGAATAAGTTCTTAATTAGCAAACTATATTTAGAAGGTTAATATCTTCATAAAAAGTATGATTAGAGGATATAGAAGCACCTTTTCTCTTATAACAAATTCTAGGCAGTTTATGCTAACAACTATGGAATTATCAAATGACATAGCAAGAGTGAAAGAGAGTGCTCATTCAATTATTATGGTTCCCTGTTCATGATTATCAAAGGAAAAATTTTAAGATATAGAAGTAAGTCAAGTGATGATCCAGATTTAAACAAGAAAACAACAAACTACAGAGACAACCATAAACACAAAGATGCAATGGAAATAATACTTAATTTCATTAATGAAAAATACTGAAATATGCTTACAAACAACAATGGAAATAAACCAACTAGGGCGATGGTAGCTTATCTCTGAGAATAGATCTGGTGGCTACATGCCTCTAAATTGTGTTACAATGAGGCTTGCAGACCTATTTATAGTTGGGAAACAATGGAAAATCCTAAACATCCAAAAACCTAACCCTAGAAGATGAAACGCCAAATGGTGGGCCCCACTTGGGTAAATTGGTACATCAACTTCCTGGGGTCGTAACTGTGGCATATGATCTGTGTTTGACACACACAATATCTCCTTAGAAAGATCTATCCAAGAACTACAAATTTGAGATGAGAAACATGGTCCATGGGCCCATGTTGCTCCCAGTTTTCCCAAAAAATGTTTAAGGCCTCAAAACAACTCCAGAAGTCAAGGACCCGAAAAACTGCTAAAAACAGTAAATTGTGCTACAATTAAGGAAATTGAAAAGCTGGAAGAAATAATGATGGGGTTCCAAGTGGACTTGGTAGGTGGCGACCAATATCCATGTGGATCATTCCTCCCCCCTTAGGAAGCAATGGTCCCCGTTACTTTGAGTTCCTCCATGAGATGGGGAAACATCTGCTGAACATGGTCCCACGTGAGCCACTTGTCCTGGTGAAGGAGTTGGCCTACTTTGGAAAATCGATATAGTTGGATATTCTACTAGCGAGTGTGCTTGATCGGTGTGTCCATGATCCGATTAGTTGCAGTTTGTTCCATGCAATCTGGATTTAACTCTGTGGGTGTGAGCTATTTTGCAATGTTGAATGTGTCTAGTAATGGTGGAAAGTATGGTTGAAGGCGGTCCACATTGAACACTGGGTGTAAGCCAAGGAATGGGGGAATGCTGAGCTCAAATGCATTGTCTCCCACAA
>APFE031635670.1:0-12358 GCA_000404065.3 Pinus taeda | reverse complement strand
TGTTAATACTTTTTTTCAACTTAAATTGAAAATAAATTCCAAAATAGATATGCCTATAATTATGCTAATTGGAAGAACAGATCTCTCATAGTTATAATTTAATTATTAAGTTGATGTCATATATTTAAACTGGATGGAATCTATTGGAACATTCATAGTAATATTGACATATTTAACCACTAAAAATTTCCACTAATATTTTTTGTTGTTGTTGAAATATGCATACAAAAAAATATTTTTATAAATAATGAAAATATAATCTGTAATAAAGTTATAATTTAGTTAATGTCTATGTTTTTTTAAATCTATGAAAAGTGATAGGAGTAAAGGAGTAACCATTCTCATGGTTATCATGGATTTAAATCTATTTGTACTTCCGCCTTTTAATTTATGTGACTTCCCTACTTTGTGTTAGTTTAATGTTAATATTTTATTTTTAATATAAATATAAAATAAATTCCAAAATATATATGCCTATAATTATGCTAGTTGTAAGAATAGATCTTCCATAGTTATAATTTAATTATTAGGTTGATCGTAGATATTTAAACCCCACGGAATGTGTTGGAATATTCATGGTAATATTAACATATAAATGATAAGATTTTTGAACCAATGGAATATACATGGTAATATTGATATATCAATGATAATATTTAGATCCAAGTTAGGTTTACTCTATTATCTAAATTATCTCAAATTAATTAGTTTAAGAAGAACTATTTTGCAATTAAAGGATTTCCATAATAATAGTGTGTGTGAAACTACACGGATAAACATATTTTTATATAATATACAACTCTAATAATAATAATAATAATAATAATAATAATAATATAGTTTGGTTAACGTTTATGATTTTTTTAATGTAATAAGTATAATGGGGTTAGTGTTTTGATTCTTGTTGTAGAGTGATAGCTATAGAAATTTTCCAATCCATATAACTATATGGTCACAATGGCTATAATAAAACCAATAAGTCACTTTATAGTCAAAATATTATATATATAGTATATTTTAAATTACTTTTGAAATTATTTTTTTAATTAAATTGAGAATGAATAGAGATAATAACTATTTTTTAAATAAATATCAACCTTTTATTCATGACTAATATTAGATATATTAATTATTGATTATTGAATCTCTAGCATCAACCTATTGATTATTGATAATTAAATTTAAATTCTAGAAATCCTATTATAAGGTATACACACGTATCAAAATAACAAAATTAAGAAATCATAAATATGTTTTCACAAATTTAGTTATATGTATTTTGAATTTGTAAATTTTGTATTTTTTAATCACTAATATTTGTAGTAATATACATAAATATAGATATATGTAATATGATTTTTTTAATATTTAATTTTTTGTTTTTGTTTTTCTTTTTTATTACCATTTTTGTCACATAATTCTAAGTAAATGTTGTGGCTTGTATGGAAATCTAAAGGCATTGTGAAATTCCAATGGCCAATGACTTTTCACTGGTATTATGGCAAATATGCATGCATTCCCATTATTTCTTTATAAGTATATATTTTAAGATTAATTTTAAAAATATACGAAACCCATTATACACCACATTATGGTTTTCACTAAAACTTCCGTTTGAATCCCCCTTTGAATGTAATCTGACATATGGAGACACCTCTCCAGTTTGATTTAGTAAGAGAATAATTTTGTATTTTTTTTGATCGGTTATTCACAAATTAATAAATATATTTTAGTAAAAACATTAAAATATATGTAAATATAATAAAATATATACACATTGGTCGCGATGTATCACATGTTGGTTACGATCCCCTCAAAGGATTTCAACGTAACTTCTATTTTTCTCAATTGTTTCAAAATTAACTACCCTTCATACATGGAGTTCCTTCTAATATTGTACAATATTCTTATACTTTTCATTTTATGATTAAACAATAACTCGTTTTTCTTTATAAAAGAATACATGTACAGTACTAATGTTATTCTTTTACAATAGAGCATCAATTGAAGGATTTCATCTATGTTACTTTGGTTAGACTCTACTTATCTCAAAACCATCCCTAACGTTCTCTAGCTTATTAATTTAAAGTCGCTCCAATCCAAAATAAGGCATTCCTTTCATATGTATGTGAATCTACGTGGATAAACATATTATTATATATTATATAACTCCAATATAATAATAATTAATATATTTTAGTTAAACTGATTATGAATTTGTTTAATGTGGTTAATGCAATATGTATTAGTGGGTTGTAGTGGTTTTTATTCTCATCAAAGGAGTGATGGCTATAGAAATTTTTCAATCCCATTTAACTATATTGTCACAATTAGCTATAAATAAACCAATAATCATTTTATAGTCAAAATTATAATATAATATTAATTATATATATTATATATATATATATAGTATATATTATATATATATATATATATATATGGGATATTTTAGATTAGTTATGAAATATATTTTTTCTTTAAATTGAGAAGGAAGAGATCATAACTAAATTTTAAATAAATCTCAACATTTTACTCATGAATAATATTAAAAATAGTAATTATTGATTATTAAATCTCTAGCACCAACCTATTGATTATTGATAATTAAATTAAAATTATAGAAATCCTAATATAAGGTATACACACATTTCAACATAACACAATTAATGAATCATAAATATGTTTTCACAAATTTAGTTATATGTATTTTAAGTTTGTAAATTATGTATCCCCATATGTTTTTTAATCATTAATTTTTATATTAATGTACCTAAATATATATATTTGTAATATGATTTTTTTAGTATTTAATTTTTACTTTTTAATAGAGTGATGGTTATAGAATTTTTCGATAGAGTGATGGCTATAGAGTGGTGGCTATGTTTAAATTAGCATTCACTTTAATAAAATTCGATTTATTTTTGCAAATGACCATAACATAATTAATGGATATAGGTTTTTTTGTAAATATCATTATTCAATCCATCTTGAGAATTCAATTATTTTATAAGTATTTTTAATCATATATATTGATAATTAGTTACAAATCCATGTTTTATGATTGTAGAATTTTAAATATTTGTGTTTTTAGTTTAATTAATCATTTGATTGTTTGTGCTTGTATCTCTATAAATTCGTCAACACAAAAAAAAAACTATTAGTATAACTTTATACAAATAACTTCTATAATGATTTTAAGCATGCATAGTATCCAATGCAAGAATTACACTTCAAATGAATTGAATTCTTGCATAAGTTATCTATCTTAAATTTAATAAAAGTTCACTTATTTTGGTAAATGACCATGACATCCTCAATGACAATGTATTCCTTTTTGTAACCACCACTATTTAATGAATATTATAACATATTCCATGGGTTCAGAAATCTTAACATTAATATTTCAATATTACCATGAATATTCGAACACATTCCTTTCCATCATAAAACATGGATTTGTCACTAATTCTAAATATATATTGATTAAAAATACTTATAAAATATGCAAAACACAAACACATACACAAAAAAATACAATCAAAAACATTTGAAATTATATCATAAAACATAAAATCGTAATTAATTATAAGAATATATTAATTAATAATTTTGATTTTCAAATACTCACATTGAAGAGTGGTGGTTACAAAAAAGAATACATTTTCATTCATGATGTCATGTTCATTTACCAAAATAAGTGAGCTCTTATTAAATTTAAGATAGATAAGTTATGAAAGCAATCAATTCATTTGAAGTGTAGTTCTTCCATTGGATACTATGCATGCCTAAAATGATCATATAACTTATTTGTATAAAGTTATTCTAATATTTTTTCTATGTTCACGAATTTATAGAGATACAAACACAAACAAACAAACGAGTACGTTACATAAAATAAAAACACAAATATTTAAAATTGTACCATCATAAAACATGGATTTGTAACTACTTATCAATAGATATTGATTAAAAATATTTATAAAATAATTTTATTCTCAAATATGTATTGAATAATGATACTTACAAAAAAATCCATAGCCATTCATGATGTTATGGCCATTTGTAAAAATAAATGGAATTTCGTTAAACTAAATCGTGATTTGAACATATATAGTTTAATACACATTTAATTAATTGGAACTGTAATTCTTGCATATTATATTCTCTGTGTGTAAAATCATCATAAAGGTGATTTGTATTATGTCAATAGACAATTTGGGCAATGACCTTCCTCTCTTGTGTGCTAAAATTATACACAAACAACATCATAAATAAATAAAGGAATACATTACATAAAATGAAAACACAAACATTTAAAATTCATCATAAAACATAACCTCTAACTAATTATAAAAATCATATCAATTAAATTAAACAACAATTTAAAGATTAATAAGTTAATATACAAATTATGCTCATTATAAAAGTATTTTATGACATTACATATGTGTAAAAATATTATACACAACAAACGACCACACACAAATAAAATCACAACAAATAAATACATAGCTCAAAGTAAAACCACATACATTTAAAATTCTATCATGATAAAACATCAATTTGTAAATTTTATGTTTATTTTCTTTGTATTTATCATAAATATGAGGGCCATTTGCAATCTTTTTAATTTTACATTGAATGATTTGGGTTACAAAAGAATCCATGGTCATAGTCACCTTTGATGTTGTGATTATTTGTATTGTTGAAAAATATATATTGATTAAAAGAAATCATGAAAATTTGTGATTTTCAATCATACAAGAATTTGCGACGATTCTTATAGGGAAAGCCCACAGACATTGTTACTTGTGTTATTGTCACGGCCATTTATATCTATACAGTTAATTGACTAAAAATATTTGTGAAATTTTGATTTTATACTAAATAAATTTAACAAGTTATAAAATCCACCCATTTTGTACCATAAAAAAATTACTAACTAATATACTAATTATGATCTTACATTTATTAAATTAAATAAAAAATTGATTATAATGTAAGATAAGAATATATTAATTAAGAAATCAAATTAAAGGTTGATAGGGTAACTATGTCAAGAGGACGAGATCGGTGTAATGGCTAGGGTTTCTAATTCTTTCCACTTTCCTTATGCAGTCGAGTTCCTTTAGACATTGGATCAATCTTCTGCGTCATTTCTAGGGAATGATCTCACTACACACGGGTCTGATAATGGAGCTTTTTAATGGTTTGAATATTGGTTTTGGTCTCCTGTGCAAGGTTGAAGACACACAATCTGGGCTATCGACAATATCATTTACCAGATCATGGACACAGAGTATTTTCTCACCCCTTGCATATGCGATGGCATAGAAGGAAGCAAAGGACATCACGCTCACAAGTTGGAAATGGATCTGTGAAGGATTAAGGTGACTCTAGAGAATAGATCTTATCCATGTCTTCTCTTAGTCAGAAGAGAAATAATGGTCAGATTTGAAGGCAAAAATCTAGCTATAGAAGTGAATATTCCACCTTGAATGCTTCATTTCATAGATCTATTGTTAAAGATCCCGGATCTGGAAATTCTCAATCCCCCGAGCACAATAGGTTGTTGAAATTAAGGAGTAGCATTAGATATGGAGAGTCTACTACGTATTTTTCCGAATCAAAATTTTTGTCCATCATAGTGGGTGTGTTTGGTCGTTTTTCCATTGCTTATGAATTCAATACTACCGCGACAATCCCTCTCAGTCTTTGTAACTTCACACTTATCCCTTGATTCAACTGAATATATTCATGACTGTTAAGTGTGGGCTCCAAATTTGGGAACTATGGTAGCCTATGAATCAATGAAAAACACAATAATATATGCAAAAAATATGAATCTCAAGCACTATTATGCAGATTCAACAACTTTTGGCCAAAACCAATGGATCTCTTCCATTAGATATTCACAAATTGGACAATAAATTCTGAGACTCAACTTTACTCCAGGGTATTTTTCATAGTAAAATTTTCATCATGAGAGGATTGTGAATAGATATTGCAAAAGGTTCCATGGTTCTGGGGCTCTGCGACACTTTCTGTCACCCCTTGGTTCCCAGATTTTGATGCAAGTACAGTGGTAGTATCTAGAATGTCCGTTTCGGTTAGATTGCATAATGTACCTTATATTTCTAGATCCATAAAGTACTAGAAGCCATTGGGAAAATATCAGGGTGATACATAAAGAAACATACACAAATATTTAAACAAAAAATATACACAATCGCAAAAATGTGTGGAGGTAGACATCAACTAATGATTGACTGATCATATTATCTTAACACATAATAATCATTACTCGACACAGTTCCTAGATTTTTAGAACACAACATTTAGATGCCAAATATGCTGAAAAATGAGACATCTACAAAATTCATGTCATGATTCCAAGAAAGCGCCTAAAAGGAAGAAAAAATAGGAAAATAACACAAGGGATCGATATTTCCACAACACTTACCTAACGAAGAAGAGGATGATGAAGAAATGGGTCCTCCTAGTAATGAAGAAGCTTAAAATCCACAAGGAAACATAGAAAAGGGAGCGTTAATCATGAATTTTTAGGAACTTGAGCACACACACTGAGGTAGGAGATGATCCCTGTAGCAATGGAGACAGGGGGCTTAAAATATCATCATGTATATGAAATTTTCGATTCAGTTAAGGAAGATCCAAGAATGAATGAAGGGACCCAGCTAGCACTTTTAATGACCATTCCTTACAAGGGAGAATAGCGTAAGGTTAAAAAGAAGAAATTGAGAAAAGGGTGACATGTTTACCACTATTTTGAAGTTGTATTTTTGGTCTCTCTGATCACCAATTTTGATTGCCATGATTGAATGCATTGCCAACATCTACAACACGTAAGATTTTTCGTGATGAAAAAAAATATATTAATTAAAAATAATTATAAAAGAATATGATTTTCATATACACATTGAATAGTATAGTGGTGGTGACAAAAAAAAAAACTGTCATTTATGGTGTCATGGTCAGCTATCAAAATACGTGAAATTTTATTAAATTGAAAATGGATAGGTTAATGCAAGCATTCAATTCATTTGAACTGTATCTCTTCTATTAGATACTATGGATTCTTGAAATCATCATAGAAGTTATTTGTATCAAGTTTATTGACAATTTGTTTAGCGACCTTCCATATGGTATATTATAATGAAAGTTTTTTGCATGTTTTGGAATTCATAGACACAGAAACACAAACAAGAGCAAAGACAAACAAGTAAATACATTACATAAAATAAAAACACAAACATTTAAAATCCTATCATCATGAAACACCCATTTGTAACTAATTATAAATACTTATAAAATAATTTGATTCTAAAATATGCATTCAATAATGATACTTACAAAAAAAATCCATGGTCATTTGCAAAAATAAATGAAATTTTGTTAAACTAAATCCTAATTTTAACATATATAGTTTAATACACATTCAATTAATTGGAAGTGTAGTTCTTGGATATTATATTTTTTCTTTGAAAAATCATCACAAGTGTGACTTGTATCAAGTCAATAGACAATCTGGGCAATGACCATCGATAGAACATATTCTAACAATTTGGGAAATGGCCATCCATATGGCATATTCTAATGAAATCTTTTCTCGTGTTCTAAAGTCTATACACAAACAAGAGCATAAAGAAACAAACACATACATTACATAAAATAAAAACACAAACATTTAGAATTCCATCTTCATAAAGCATCAACATGCAACTAATTATAAAAAATGATTAATTAAAATATAATGTTAATTGAATAGTGCTGCTTACAGAAATTCAAATTCATTCATGATGTTGTGGTCAATTGCAGAAATATTAGATTTTATTAAATTACAATTACAATTTAAATATTAATACTTTAATATACAAATTCTACACTTTGGAAAAGTAATTATTGTATATGATATTACATATGTGTAAAAATATTATACACATACAAACATAAACAAACAAACATAGGCAAATAAGAGAACAACAAAAAAATGCATAGCATAAACTAAAACCACATACATTTAAAATTTTATGACCATAAAACATTAATTTGTAAATTAATTTTTAAATTCTATGTTTATTTTGTTTGATTTTATCATCATCAAGAAGGGCTTTTGATATATTTTTAAATGTGCATTAAATGATTGTGCTTACAAAAGAAAAAATTGTCATAGTCACTTGTGATGTTGTGATTATTTGTATAGTTAAAAAGTATATATTATTTAAAAGTAATCATGAAAACACATTATTTCAGACATACAAAAAATGGCGATGATGCTTACAAAGAAAATCCAAAGCCATAGCTTTTTGTGATATTATAACAAGTTACAAATTCCACTCTTTCTGAAGCTTAAAAAATTAATTGACTAATAAATTGTTTATTGATTTTTTTTAAACTAGGGTTGTTCATTCATTATTAATATCAGTTTATTTAAAAAATTATTGAATTTATAAATTTATTTGAAGAAGAGAAAAATAAAAAGACATAATAAAAAGGAAATACCCACAATAACCATAATCACAACAGAAATTCCTCACAGATAGTCGTGACCATAGTTATCTTGAGGGCGTAGAGAGAGAGAGGGGAAAGCCCTTCCCTCAAAATAAATACAAATTTTATTAATATGGTGTTTGAGCTTTTACAAATTATAATATAAATTGCAAATATATAAATAAATTTCAATCTGAATCATCTTCATTCTCCAGTCTCCATCTCCCTACCAAAACATTAGAAAACATATATTAATAATAATATATGGAGGAAAATAATTAGAATGTTAAAATTTTGTAAAATGATTTACAATAAAACGAAGAAAAAATAAAATAAAATGGAAGATTTTGTCGTGCACCAATACATGTCACATGCGACAATGCTGTTTTGATAAACAGAACGTTAAAAAAAGAAATATATGAAAATGGTTTGAGTTTAATAATGTTTTAATAGTATTTATTTAATGGGTTCGGAGTATTTTTTAAAATTATTTTTGTTTGGTTAAGAGTTAGTTTTTTTTGGTTCCAAAGAAATAGATTAATAGTCTAAAACAAGAAGTAAAATGAAAAGTGGTTCTCCCAACAAGTTATTTCAAGTGACGTAGTTTTCCTTAAATAAATTCACTCTGCATTCGCAACCGCCAAAAATAACTGTCCTCACTGCTAATTTGACATTTTTAATATATTTTAACAATACTTTAACAGTATTTAAAATACTTTAGGATTATTTTTAATTTAAAAATAATCCTGGAGAAGACGTGCCCATAAAAAAGTTAGCATGGAAGGAGGCATCATACGCTCAATAAAATGCGCCAGTGGGTTGCTCTTTTCCATTCCATGTTCATTTGCCACATACAGTGTACTGCTGGTTGCTGCGAAGCTTCTGCCGTTTATCAACTGTCACAAAGCCATTGGTATTCGAACCGCTGACGCCATCGGTAAGAAACACCGAGCTTTTAAACGCCACAGCTCAGAGCTTTAGCAGGAGACTATGACGATACCAATGGGTAGAACTGGTACTAGATTTACTGCCATGATGGCTCTGGTAGTTATGATTTGTGTGAGCAGAGCCGAAGGGAAGCAAGTAATTTTTTTTGCATTTCTAGAAGTAAATTCAATAAGTACGTTTTTTCATTTCTAGAAATTCAATAGGTACATTTAACCACTGTCAGCCGTGCAAAAATTTTATAAGATGCCTATAGTTTAGGGTTTACTTTATAGGCTTTATAAAACTTTCTTAAGTTATTTTAATAAATACTTAAATAAAAGTTACAAAACGATTGTTAAAATGTTATAAAATTCTTGGGGTTTAGGGATGGGGTTTAGGGTTTGGGATTGATAACACTTTGAAAAATTCCTTTATAAGAACATAAAAAAAAGTTACAAAACACTTGTTAAAATGTTATAAAATTCTTAGGCTTTATGGTTTAGGATTTAAAGTTCTATAAAATGCTCATGGTTTAGGGTTTAAGGTTTATAACACTTTAGTAAATGCTTTTAATAACCACTCAAAATAAGGTAATAAAATGCTTGTTAAAAAGCTATAAAATACTTAGGGTTTAGAGTTTATGCTTTATGCTTTAGGGTTTGGGTTTAAGATGTTATAAAATGCTTATAGTCTAGGATTTAGGGTTTAGGGTTTAGAGTTTAGGTCTCATAACACTTCAATAAATGCTTTTAATAAACACTTAAAAAAAGGTTAAAAAACACTTTTTAAAATGTTATAAAATGCTCAGGGTTTCAAGTTTAAAATGTTATAAAATCCTTAAGGTTTAGGTTTGAGGGACACTTTAGTAAATTCTTTTAATAAAAACTTTAAAAAAGTTACAAAACACTTGTTAAAATTTTATGAAATTCTTAGGGTGTAGATTTTGGGGTTTATGACTTATAACACTTCAATAAATACTTTTAATAAAGAATTAAAAAAAGTTACAAAACACTTATTAAAATGCTATAAAATGTTTAGGATTTAGGGTTTTAAAATGTTACAAAACACTTGTTAAATTGTAATAAAATGCTTAGGGTTTAGGGTTTATAACAATTTAGTAAATTATTTAATTAAACAGTTTAAAAAAAAGTTACAAACTCTTGTTAAAATGTTATAAAATACTTAGGGTTTAGGGTTTGGGGTTTCAAATGTTATAAAGTGCTTATGGTTCAGGGTTTATGGTTTATAATGCTTTAATAAATTATTTTAATAAACACTTAGAAAAAAGTTCAAAAATGATTTCTTGGGTTTAGGGTTTAAGGTTTTTAGGGTTTAGGGTTTTCTAGGGTTTAGAGATTTTTAGGGTTTAGGGTTTAAGGCTTTTTAGGGTTTGTGGTTTATAGCTTACGGTTTAGGGCTTAGGTTTTGGAGTTTAGGGTTTATAGTTTATAATACCTTAGTAAATGCTTTCAAGCTTTAGGCTTTAGGGTGTAGGGTTTATAGGACCTTAGTGAATGATTTTAGGGCTTATCCTTTAGGATTTAAGCATTAGGATATAGAGTTTGGGGTTTGGGGTTTAGGGTTTAGGTTTTATAACACTTCAGTAAATTCCTTAAATAAACACTTAAATAAAAGTTATAAAATGCCTTCTAAAATGTTATAAAATTCTTAGTGTTTAGGGTTTACCGTTTGGTGTCTATGGTTTGGGATTTAGGGTTTCGGGTTTAGGGTTTAGGGTTTAGGTTTTAGGTTTTATGGTTTAGGGTTTATGGTTTAGGATTTATAACAGTAAAGTTACACATCAATTTTTAAAATATATAGAAGATTTTTCAGCGTAAATCACATTTAGTAAAACCTTTGTCGACGCGTTTCGAACCAACTAGTGTGGTTCATCATCAGGACAAGTTGAGGAGTCAGATCAAGGTTGTCAATTATAGAGGGAGAGCAGATCCTCTAAACGGCTAGGTTGACTCGGTTGACCATCAACAACTATCTACAACGGCTTAGAATAAAATTAAAATATTAATAAGTCAAATGTCTTAGTTATTAAATTTTAATATATTTTACTTAGGTTACTAAATTATTAAATCCAACTCATTTATTAAATAAATTATAAATGAGTTGGATTGAATAATTTAGTAACCTAAGTGAAATATATTAAAATTGAATAACTAATACATTTGACTTATTAATATTTTATTTTTATTCTAAGCCGTTGTAGATAGTCATTGATGGTGAACCTAGTCAACCTAGCTGTTTGGAGGATCTGCTCTCCCTATATAATTGACAACCTTGATCTGACTCCTCAGCTTGTCTTGACGATGAACCACACTAGTTGTTTCAAAACGAGTCGGCATAGGTTTTTCTAAATGTGATTTACACCGAAAAATCTTCTATATATGTTATGGATCACAGAAGCCTCAAATCAACTTTTTAAAATTTTGTAAAATGGTTAGAGTTTAGGTTTGAGGGTTTATAACACTTTAGTAAATTCTTTTAATAAACACCTAAGAAAAATTTAGTAAACTCTTTTTAAAATGTTATAAAGTGCATAGGGTTTAGGTTTTAGGGTTGCAGGTGTAGTGTTTGGGGGTTAGGGTTTATGTTTTATAAAAAATTTGTAAATTATTGTAATAAACAATTAAATAAAAACTACAAAATTATTTTTAAAACGTTATATAAAATTATTAATGTTTAGGGTATAGGGCTTAGGGTTTGGCGTTTACAGTTCAAGGCTTAGGTTTTAGGGTTTATCACAATCTCGTAAATTATTTTAATAAAAAGTTAAATAGAAGTTACAAAGCACTTTTCAAAATGTTATAAAATACTTAGGGTTTAGGATTTAGGGTTTTTGTTTATGCTTCACAGTTTATGGTTTATAATACTTCAGAAAATATTTTTAATAAACAGTTAAATG
>APFE031635665.1:7375-18710 GCA_000404065.3 Pinus taeda | reverse complement strand
ATTTCGTCCATGATTTCTTGCCACCACTTCTCCTTGACATCTTGTTTTACCAGCTGCTGTGTTTTAGTAGGAGGGGAACTTTACCATCCCACGCCTCCCTCCCCACCCCCTCTACAGGTGTACTCATGCCTCTGTCAGATGTCCAGAGTGAGGTAGGTGCATATGAAGGGATTCCCAGGGAGTTAGGGTTTTCATACTGAAACCCTAGCTTAGATCACATGTCTAAGGATATCCCAAACAATTTGAAATATATTTATTTTGAATAATAAACTAGTTTTAGATTTTATAAAATATTATAATTTTTTGGGGGCAATATTTATATTTTAATCTATTTATAAATAAAAATGAATATGTTTATTATAAAACATATTTATTAATATTAGAAAATGATTATGAATATTATGATTATAGATATGTTTTGTATAGTTAAATACAAAATATTACTAAAAAGTGCATATTCATATCATATTTATGAAAAATGTATATGTATGGGGATCAATTCTAAGCTTTATAAAATATTTTGAATATCATGTTTTATGGTATTTATATTTTTGAATGAATCAATATTAATGCATTTTCTTAAGCTATTAGATAAATTTTACATTAAATAAAAATATTTTAGGTATTTATTTTATGGTATTTTTATTTTGTAGCTATTTATTATTCATAAATATTATCCAAATAGTTAAAATTATATATTTAATTAGCAAATGTGTACTTTGTCGGTCTCTCCACAAACTTTAATTTTTGGTTAATGTCAGCCAAAATAAAAATCTAAAAATATAAATATAAATAACCACACAAAACATATAAATAATGCCTCAAATACAATTAACTCATGTTTTTTTATATATATGTTGAAAATGAAAATTTACCTTCAACAAAAAAAATTAACCACATTAAAATTACAAATTAGGTAAAAGTTTAAACATCTTTACTCTTTACAAAAGTCAATATGATTTCTTAAATCAAAGTAAAATTCAAGACAAAGAATATAAAATCTTGCTCCAAAATCTTTTAATATTTCTTTTAATTAAACATTTGTAAAATGATTCTTTAAAAGGAAAACAATATCATATTTATGTATTAAAATATTTAAAGCCATAAATATTTGCATGTCAACATTGTAATTTTTTGATAACATTAATTTGATGTAGTTTTAATATAAATTTTGTTATCATGCCATGTAAAAAATATCATTAAATCTAATATTAATATTGAAAGATTAATATTCATATCAATATCATTACTAAATCTAATATTAGTGTTAATATATTATAATATTAATATTATTATTTTAATTTAATTTAAAATTTATTATATTACAATATATATTACTATATCATGATATATATTAACTCTAGATATATATGGGAGGGAAGAACAAAGACATAGCGCAATAGAGGTGGAGAGATAGAGGGAGTGAGAGAAAGGGAGAGGGAGGGAGGTAGGAGAGAAAGGGATAAAGAGGAAGGAAGAGAGAGAGGAAATGAGAGGAAGGGTGAGGAAGAAGCATAGAGGGAGGGATAGAGAGATTGAGTTTGAAGGGGAGATAGAGAGGGAAGAAGAAATACATAGAGAGAGAAAGTAGAGAGGGTGTGTATGTTTTTGGTTTAGATAGAGATACAAAGAAGTATAGATGGAGAGAATGGGGGGAAGAATGACAAAGAAGGAGAGAGGGAGGGATATACTGATAGAATTCGAGGGCGAAGGGAGAGAGAGAGAGAGAGAGAGAGAGAGAGAGAGAGATGGGAGAGAAAGGGAGATAGAGGAAGGAAGTGAGTGAGGATGTGAGAGAGAGAAGGAGAAAAGGACTAAGAAGCGAGAGGGAGGTAAGAATAAAGACACAAAGAGAGAAAGGTGGAGAGAGAGAGAGAGGGAGTGATAAGGGAGATGGCAAGAGAGGGATGCAGGAGAGATAGAAGGGTGGACAGAGGGGGAGAATGGGAAAAGAGAGGGAGATGGAGAGGGAGGGAGAGATAGATAGGTAAGGAGAAAGAGTGTGTATCTTTTTAAGGTGACATAGAGATAAGAGAGAGAGAGAAATGGATATAGAGATATAGATGGAAGGTGAAGAGAAGGAAGAAGCGAGAGACAGATAGATATGGAGGGAGAGAACATGTGTGTTTGGGTGGAGGTGAGATAGAGAGACAAAGAAGTAGAGATAGAGGGAGATATAGATATAGATGGGGGGGATGGGGGGGGTGGAAGGAATAATATTTCATGCACCAGATGCATTGATTTCAGTGTAGATGGTGATTTCTAATCCTATTTGATTGCTTTCATTAAAGGAGTTAAACTAAAGGAGAGGGGAGAGGAATGAAGAGAGAAAGAAGGAGAGGAGTGAGAGCGGGAGAGAAAGCTAATATATAAAAGGTGAGACAAAAATATGGAGGGGTGAGAGAGTGGGAGAGAGAAAATTAGAGAGGGAGGGAGATAGTGACATTGTTGGATCTATCAACTACCACCATTATAACACTCTTTCCTTTAGACTTGGGTAAACCTGTGATAAAATCCATTGAATCCTCCTCCAATGTTGGCTTGGAATGGATAAAGGTTGTAATAGTCCTGGGGTCTTAATTGTTTCAACTTTATTTTGTTGGCATTCCACCACAAACTTTTGAATATCCAATTTAAGGCCATCCCAAAAAAAATCCTTCTTAACCCTGTGGTAGGTTTTTAGAAATCTTGAGTGCCCTCCTAAGGGAGAGGTGTGCAATTCCATAAGAATATTTTGTTTGAGTTGTGAATTCTTACATAGGTATAACTAATCCTTGTACCATAACAAATCATTTTTCCAGCTAAATGTATCAGATGTACTAGGATATTGTTGTATCTTTTGAATGAGTGCCCACACTTCCCCGTCATTCTTCCATTCATCCCTTACCTCATTTAGTTAATCTCATTGGATAATGGAAATGGCACAAAGAAATGCTTCTACATCCTCATCCTTTCTTGACAGTGAATTTGCCACAACATTTTGCTTCCCTTTTTTGTAGATGATTTCAAAGTCATACCCCAACATTTTTGTGACCCATTCTTTTTGCTCTTCTAAAGATAATATTTGTTCTAAAAAGTATTTCAGACTATCATGATCCATTTTTACCTTGAAGTGTCTTCCCATTAGGTAGGGTCTCCATTTCTTAAGTGCATGTAGTATTTCCAACATTTCCTTCTCATAAATAGATTTGTGTAAATATTTTCCTTCGATTAGATGACTCTCGAAAACCATGGGTCTTTCTTCTTGCATTTAAATAGCACCAATTCCATTTCCTGAGGCATCACATTCCACAACAAAGGTTTTTGTGAAGTCCGGTGTAGTCAACACTGGTGCTTGGCACGTTGCCTCTTTAAGATGTTCAAAGGCCTTCGTTGCTTCTGCAGTCCATGAAAATGCATCTTTCTTCAATAATGTTGTTAGAGGTGTTGCTATTCTCCGATAATTCTTAACAAACTTTGGGATAATACCCTGTCAACCTGAGAAATCCTCATAGATGCTTTAAGGATGTGGGGGTTTTCCATTCCTTAATGGTGTTAATTTTGCTAGGGTCTACCTTAACACCTTCATGAGATACAATATTACCTAGATATTCCACCTCTTGTACTCCAAAGAAACATTTGGATCTTTTTGCATATAATTGTTTCTCCTCAATAGTTGTAGCACCCTGTCAACATGTTCAACATGATCCTTCCAAGACTTGTTGTAGATTAGTATATCATCAAAAAATACTAACACAAATTTTCTAAGGAATGGTTGGAAAATTGAATTCATCAAACCTTGAAATGTTGAAGGTGCATTGGTAAGGCCAAAAGGCATGACCAAAAATTCATAATGACCCTCATGAGTTCTAAATGTTGTTTTCAGAATGTCTTCAATTTTCATTCTGATTTGATGATATCCTGAACGAAGATCCAACTTGGTGAAGTAAATTGATCCATGTAATTCATCCAATAATTCATAAATGACAGGAATGGGAAATTTATCTTTAATAGTGAGCTTGTTGAGCTCCCTATAATCTGGACACATGCACCATAATCCATCCTTCTTGTGAATCAATACTACTGGAGCAAAGAAAGAACTTTGACTAGGTTGAATTATACCAATCTCTAACATTTCTGCAATCATACATTTAATTTCACTCTTTTGGACATAAGGATATCTGTAAGGCCTGATGTTTGGAGGAACACTTCCTAGAATCAAATTAATAGCATCATCATGATCATCAATAGGTGGGAGGCCTTTGGGAGTCTCAAATACCTTGGAATGAATGTCCAAGACATTTTGGAGATCTGGAGAAATGGATGATTTCGATGCGAGAAAATCTAATGAACATAATCGTGCAATAATTCCTCATTGTTCTTTCTTTAGAAGCTTTCTCATTCTGTTACAGCTAAATATCTTTGTTGGTTTCCCTATGATACCCCTTAATTCAACTTCCTTTCCTTCTGAAGAGAATTGCATTAAAATTTCTTGAAAATTAAAAGCTGTTGTACCCAATGATTGTAGCCATTGGACTCCTAGTACAACATCAGCACCACTCATTTGAATGGAAAGCATTGGGCTATTAAATACATATTCTCCCTTGGATAGCTTGATATTATGGCACTTTCCTGAGCAATTTATGGATCCTCCACTTGCAAGATATGGTTGTTGGATATAGGAAGCAATTCAGTTCCTTGGATATCTTACAATGAATAAACTTATGGGTACTTCGTGAATCAATCATCACTATTACCTTTTTCTTCTTGATATGCCCTTCTATCTTGATAGTTCGAGGAGTGGTAATTCCCGCCAATGCATTACAAGAATCATCAGATTCATTTCTTCTCTTTCTAGGGTATGTTCATGGTGTATATCCTCTTCTTTTGATGC
This sequence comes from Pinus taeda, assembly GCA_000404065.3. Taxonomy (NCBI): domain Eukaryota; kingdom Viridiplantae; phylum Streptophyta; class Pinopsida; order Pinales; family Pinaceae; genus Pinus; species Pinus taeda. The sequence goes on along the minus strand of APFE031635665.1, from coordinate 13,837 downwards.
TTCTTTTTCCTTTTCTTCCCCCTCTTCACAAAATCGATGTGAAACAATTTCTTCACGGTACACTTATGAACTTTAGTGTATTTGATAACACAACTGTAACAAAGCCCTTTTTCTCTCTTTTCTTCCAATTATTGTGGTATCAACCTTATAGGTTGTGGATGGATAGGGGTAGAAACACTTCCATCTTTATGATTGTGAGTTGTAGGCTTCCTTGTTGCCATAATTTTGCTTTCCATTTTTCTTGCCAACCTGAATGCCTTCTCCAATGAATATGGTTCCCAAAGGAGAACCTCATGTTGGATGTTATCTTTTAAAGTCCCTATGAACATGTTAATTCTATGCTCCTTTGGAATATCTTTTACCCTTATATTCAATTTTTGGAAGTCCTCAATGTGCTCCATCGTTGAACCCTTTTGTTTGAGATTTATCAGTTGGCTAAAAAAAGTGTTGCTTTTCGTATCCTCATAATGTTCTATCATTTGATCCGTAAAAATAGCCCAGGTGAAAATTTGTTTACGAGAGAAAAGCCATCGATACCATACAAACTGATTTGGTTCCAAATATAAAGTTCCAATGCATACCTTTTGTGTGTTTTCCACATTATGGAGATCAAACAATTGCCCCATCTGTAGTATCCATGTTGCAGGATCCTTGCCATCAAACTTACTCATATCGATCTTTGGAACATGGTGGTTCTTCATTCCAATGTTAGAGTCTATGAAATCATCATTAACATTTATTTTGTTCTCTTCTTTAGTTTCCTTTACCATCCTTTCGTCATTATTAAGCATTTCTTGTAGAAACTTTGTCAAATTTGTCTTCAAATATTCCATTCCTTTCTTTAAATCATCCATCTTAGCTTCCACACCATCCATCTTAGCTTCCACGTTGTCCATCTTAGTTTCCATGCCATCCATATTAGCTTCCATCTTAGCTTCCACATCATCCATGTTAGCTTCTATGTCTTTCTTTAAAACATCCATCTTAGCTTCCACACCATACATCTTAGCTTCGACATCTTTCTTTAAACCATCCATCTTAGCTTTTCTTACTTTTTATGCTAGTGAAATTTGTTACGCGTGGTCTCGTAATTTTCATATATAATGTTGCATTTCTTCCTCTTCTTCATGAGTCATGCTAGATCTTTTAGGTTGCTTACTAGGTGTTTCCATTTTCTTTCTTTGAGGCATCAATTACCAATAATAAGGTTTCACTATAACCTTTGAATTCCTTCAAACTAATTTTTCAATCAAAGCTTATGCAAAAATTTAAAAAAAATTGCACACCTTTTTTCACTTTGTAGGATCTCGATATTGAATCTGATGTATCTATGTAATTTTGGATCTCTAAGGTCTGAAATTGCTTCTTGCGGTAACCCTCTCAGTAATCTTTCTAACCCCACAAGTATGATCAACATTGGATTCTCCAATGAAGATTTATGCCAAATCTCCCACGATGAACTGAGTATATATTGGTTCAGTAGAGAGAACTTCTATGATGTGCTGTGGGTCACTATTTCAACCTTAGGTTCTAAAAATTATACCCAAAACAGCTACAGTCTGTCCTTTTTCTGTAACTTCATATGAAAATTCAATCTGACGCTTAGAGCGAAAGTTATGACGGTTTTCCCAAGGTCACCTATTTGGAATGTAATTCGGGGTCTTCAAAAACCCTAATTGCTCTGATTATATCTTCAAAAATATAGTGAGACAAGATCTGAAATTTGGGCTCGAGGTTCAGCAAGATTTCATCTCAAATGGTTTTTTTAGCTTCTGAAACGTTGCAGAAAAAAGTTGTAACGAAAATTCGATGATGACTTGTTTGGAGCACTAAAAGCCTAGAATCTAGATCTTTGATACCAAATGTTATGAAACCAACTCACAAAAAGATAGAAAAGATAGATGAACACCTTAGAAATAAGCCTCTTTGAGGGGGAAACCTCCTTTACATTACTCAAATGAAAAAATTCTTGGATGATTCAAATGACAAAACCTCCATTCTATATATAGGATTCTAAGGGGTCACAACATAACCAAAGTCGACCTAACAATAATAATATAAGAGCACAAAAATTAACAATAGTGGGATTCTATGGGGCACACTAATAACAATATGGGGAAATTAGGGGCACAACAATAATAATAAGGGATACAAAGACAATAGTAATGGGGGAATCATTAGTATTATAGGGACCTAACATAGAGAGAGAGAGAAAGATAGGGGGTGAGAAAGGGAGGTAGGAGAGAAAGGGAGAGAGAGGACTTTAGAGAGAGGAGAAGAGAGGGGGGGAGAGGGGGGTAGAGAGAGGAGGAGAGAGGGAGGGACAAAGAGTTTGAGTTGGAAGGGGAGTGGGGGAGAGAAGAAGAAAGATATAGAGAGATAAAAGTAGAGAGAGAGAGAGAGATGGAGTGACGTGGGAGAGATGGAGAGAGTGTGTATATGTTTCTATTTGAGATAGAGAGATAAAGCATGAGAGATAGAGGGAGAAATAAATATTGATGGCGGGGGAGAGAAGGAAGACCATTTATTGCACTATATGCATTGATTTTAGTGTAGATGGTGATTTCTAATTCTATAATATTGCTTGCACTAGGTGACTTGATTTTAGTGTACATATTGATTTCTAATGATATATTATTTCTTTCACTCGATGCATTAATTTCAGTATAGAAGTTGATTTATAGTCATATTTGATTGCTTGTACTAGATGCATTGACTTTAGTCTAGATGCTTTTTAATTCTATATGATTGCTCGCACTAGATGCATTGATTTTAGTGTAGATGTTGATTTATTTGATTGCTTGCACTAGATGCATTGATTTCATTGTAGATGTGTATTTCTAATTATATGTGATTTATTTCAATAGATGCATTTATTTTAAGGTAGATGTTGATTTATAGTGCTATTTTATTACTTGCATTAGATGCATTGATTTTTAGTGTAGATGTTGTTTGCTAATCCTATTTGATATCTTGTATTAGATTCATTGATTTCATTGTAGAATTTTTCTTCTAATCACATCTGATTGCTTACATTGAATGGATTTATTTCAGTGTATATGCTTATTATTAATTTGATGTAATTGGATGTATGATGGTATATTAAGTTTAAAGTGATTGGATTAACAATGTGCATTGGTTTCAGTGTAAGTAAAAAAACAATCTTGACTTGAATGTGCATTGATTTGTGTGTTATAGTAATTCAACCTATTAATATTGGAGAGAAAGAGAGAGAGAAGATATGATGTTTACTACAATAGTTTGAATTAAATATTTGAATGGTTTACGATTTCAACTACCCCTTTCATATAATCGATATGAAAAGATAGCTAAACTAACAGTGGTGACAATAAGAATAGTAGAGGAAAATAGTTTGAGATTGACTGAAATGAAGACTATTGATCACAATGAAGACTATAGTTATCAAAAACGAATAATTTTACTTGATAAGAGGAAGTCTATTCTTAATATCCAACTCATCGTTTATAGCGTTTTCTTGATCCAAATAATATTTACAATAAATTTCCCCAAATGAAACAAGGAACGACAATAAGGAGCACTATATGGATGACCTTTTAGTTTCAAGACTGGTAATTATGTGGGGCCACTTTTCTTGAACGAAAGTTGGGGAGGGAGGATCAAATGCAGGGTGAGCCCAATTTAGAAAGGAAAAGTGAGAAACTCTTACATCGTTTTCATTTCCTTTTCTTTAAAATTGATGGAGATTAAAAAAAAATCAGTGAACAATGAATCCCACTGTGGGATGAATTATTTCCCAAAATTTCTAACCAATGACAATTTCAATTAATCATCTATCTCTATTTTTTTCAGTCTGGTAAATGGTTGAGAAATGACTTTTAATAGAATCCATTAATTAAAATATCATTTCAATTTTTAAAAGCTTAAGGTTTCAAAGTTAAAGAATCTGGGGATTTCAATATTCCTATCTAAAATTTTCCTGAGAATCCCTAAAGCAATAGGTATGACGAATTTCAATATTGATTCACCCAAAAATTAGGAGGTTGATTTTTATCTTGCACTAGAGTTCATAGTTCCAACATAGACCCATCTAAATCTTGGTCTGATATGTGCTTGAGAAAGGGTTTTTTTAATGGAATTGATCAAATAATGATGCATTTCCATGTTTAAAAGCTTCAGGTTTCAAGGTTGAAAATCTAGGGAATTGAATATTTCAATATTATGTGAAATTGTGCATACCCGCCCTCACCTTTTAGCCTTTAAGTTAATATGGTTGTGTTACTCTCCACATTCAATTTACCCAATGCACGAAAAAAAACATGTGGATCATCGGAACTTTTAAAATGTATCAATGTGGAATTTCCATATATTAACATAAAATGAATTTTATTTCTAGGCAGTTACCAACTTGGAGACCCAATCTACGATTCAAGTCTTGGTGACAGAAAGTCAACTACTTTTTCCAATGATAGATGTGAGGAACCCTTCAAAAACAATCTTGTTCTTTGTCACTGTTGTGTCCTTATCGGGAATCTAACAATCTTTATAGAATGCAATCTACCAACACAAACTAGTTAATTAACATCCTTCCATAAACAAACTGATAATGGAAATTGTGAATTTTGTGGAATGAGATATTGATCATACATACTTCTATCCTAGTAGGAGAAATAGTAAACTTTATGGAGGAACCACAGGGGGAATTATGGTCCTTAAAAATCTCCTTAAACTGCTTTATCACCTTGGCTTCAGCTTCACCATATATGCTTGTAGCTTCCCAAGCCACCTTGCAACCTCCAGACACTCTTTTAGAGTACTCAGCTCCCGAGAGCATTAAGATGACTGTTACTCTCATAAATTTCTCATATTGACCTGCAAGTTGTTGATTGCCACAACCACCTCATTTTAGACTTTTAAGAGAAGCAATATGCTTTCATAGTTCTAAGAGAAGAAAAATTTAGGTTCATAGGATGTAGACAATATTAATGCAGCATAATATGGCACAAAATCCAATCAAACTCCACATTCGGGAATATAAACTATAGAAATTAAGGAAGGGGCCTTTTGAGACAGAGCTTATAGATATTATGATATCTGTAATAGATATTGAACATCTCTTTACCACTATTAAACCAAAGTTTCAAACTAAAGGGTTACACATATCCGTTTTCAGATGAAATTATGGTGGTAGCAGGGTTGAGGAGAAACTGATGTGCACAGATGTCAAGCAGAGAGGAAAAGAATGCAACAATTGGATACAACATGCTTATTGGTGATTTCACTTTTTGATTGGGTTATGTGTGTTTTTCACTTATTTAGTGGGTTATGGTTTAGATCATGTGCTTGATGTTTTATCCACTCGTTAACTCTTGATATTCCCTTTCTGGTCAAGTAATAAAAAATAGCAATTTTAACAAGAATTATCTTTTTTATTAAAAGACAAAAACCTCAAATAATCAAACTTCCCTATTTTAAAGGTGGCTAGGTTAAAATTTCAGCCAATTTTTTATATATAAAAGAATATGAAAAAGGTTTTGTCTATTACTTCTATATTTTTTCAATAATTATGATGAAAATGTATCATGGCCAATAAAACTTCCAGAAGATAGTACCATCATCAAGGATACAAAACATTTTGAACGGAAAATGATGCTATAAAACATATTGGGTCAAAATTCATGGATGACAGATTTCTATATAGCATCATTTCAAAATGATGCTTCCATGAAGAGAATTAAACATATTAAATAACAAATATTGGACAGTAATGTTACCTATCTTCCTGAGTTATAGAGGAACTTGTTGTCTCCATTTCATATTCAATAACAAGGTCATTCCATTCACAAGTTTGATGGAAAAGTTGAAATAAGGATGTATTTCGACAACATGGCCATCTTGACAAGATGGGAGGATGAGAAAATATTGAAGTTGAAAGGGACATCTAGGCAGGTACATAATTCTATGTATTTTTCACACCTTGATGAAGGTACAATGTCCTCTAATCTCTTGTGGTAAGCTATATTCGTGTGCATCAATTATGACAGTCTTCATGTGATGAAAAAATTGTGTTTTTGGCTTGCTCACCATTGGTCCAAGGCATGAAGCAATGTGAGGCTTGTATCCTTAGAAGACATGACAAGCAAAACTTTTATAATTCCAGTCCATCATTTAAAGGAAATTATAGCAAACGATAGTTTAAAATGCAAATTGGTTTAGATTCATATTAGTTCTAGATCCATCAAGTGTTGAAGTGGATCAAATCGATATCAAATATCAATAGATGCAAACCTTTCCTCAAATTTTGTAATTGGAAGAAATTTGCATCTAAAGAATTTCGATCCCTCTAAATTACATCGAGATAAATATATACTAATAATAAATAAACATAAATAGATAAATATAAACTAATAATAAATAAACTCAAATATTATATCTCTATGATTAAGCCATAATCTTATTTTAAACTATCAAGTCATTATATTA
>APFE031635663.1:0-12292 GCA_000404065.3 Pinus taeda | reverse complement strand
TAACATCCGGGTGTTTTACAGTCATATTTGAATTTGTTCTTATTTACCAGGTACATAAGAGGTCTACGGTTCAATACTCACTAGAAATCTAGTCTTCTCGCAATGAAGCATCAGTTTACAATCAAATTAACAGCTTTATGGATTTCAAATGCAGATAGCATCCCAAAATGGTGGATATGGGGCTACTGGTGCTCCCCTTTGATGTATGCAGAGAATGCGATCTTTGTGAATGAGATGCTTGCGCCTAGATGGAAGATTGTAAGATTTCAACCCTTTTAATCCACTAAGGACTCTGAAATTATACAGAACCAATGGATTTTTAACTGGACCTTTAAATCAGGGCAACACCTACAATGTAGGCCTTACTGTGCTGAATTGATCCGTCCGTGAATTCAGTACATATTTACAAAATTTGAACCTCAACGAATAAAGTTGATACTATATGTGCTTGATAAGGCGAGCTAGCTGTCCCTAGTCCATTGTATCCTGGTTACACTAATTTTAGTAAATTTGCTTCTGCCAATCGTCATGAAGATCATTATATCGGTGTCCTGTTGGCTTTGTAAAAGTAAAGAACATTTTTGACTTTTGGCTCAGGCTTGAAACATTAAATTTGCATAAATGCTTTCTGTAATTCAACATATTTATGTATATTTGTTAGTTGAAATATAAACTGAGTAAAGTATGCCAAAATATTAATGATATAATGTTTAGTCGTAGGATTAATATTTCAAGTTTGAGTTGCCAGTGATCGCAGGAGTTAATCTAATTTTTTTTTATAATGAAAATATCGCTGGTATTAATGGAAAATAAAATTAGTATATTCTTGAAAACATTTGAGGCATAAAATTATTTAAAAAAACAACGGAGTGTCATAAACAATCAGAATGTAAAAGTGATTTACTTCGGTGGAAATGGCATTCCATCAGTCATGTATTTACATATAGTAATAATTTAAACATCATAGTAAGAAGATAAAGCAAGAAATTAGAAGCCCAAATACATATAACCGAAGCATGAACACTCCGTGGCAGTCATTCAAGAAAACCACCTGCATGCATTACACGTGCCCGTCCGGAGTACTGTTGTACGTATCCACCCCGAAGAGCGCTATAGCCCGCCGAAGGTAGACTTGCTGCTGGTTAATCGAGCCTTTGCAGCTCGCTGTTGTTGTCGAACTCCTCCAACTCCGTCACGCCCAGGTCTTCCCACAGGACCCTTTTACAGCGGGCCTGTTTGGAGGCAAGATTTCACAGATGAGCTGGAGTGCGCAGTGTGTCTGTGCAAATTCGAGGAGAATGAGAAAGCTCGGCTTCTGCACAATTGTAGGCACAATTTTCATGTCGAGTGTATTGACATGTGGTTTCGTTTGCATTCCACTTGCCCCCTTTGCAGAACCCGCACCGAACCCCTAATCCCAATTCTGGAATCCCTTAGAACAGAGCAAGTTTGGGTTACAATCCCAGAGCCAATTCCTTCAGGAACCGCTGATAATCGCAATTCAGAGGAACGGCCAAGTGCAAGTTCTGGAGAAGATGATAATCGGCAGAACCCCACAAATATATTACATTGGGATAAGCAGAAGCAAAAAAATGCAGAGATGGATGAGGGAACCTCGGGTGGAAGAAAAGCATTAATGGTGCCTCAGATTGGCATTGAAATACCCAAGCGAACCCATAGCTTTTCATTTTGTTGCGAAGCCCATCAGCTTTGCTCGCCAAATGGTTCTCAATCGTTTTCCAGATCTCCTGTTAATCTCCTTCACTTTCTTTCGAGGATGTTGAGCAAAGACAAAGCAAGAATTCAGGCCGCTCCAATAGATCATCCTGGTCAATTCGATGTTGAAAATAATGGTCCGGCGCAGGAGCAGTAGAGTGTGGCAACCATATTTTGTCATGTAGATATAAATGCAATATTGATAGAACATTGTATATTGAATCCCCGTCAGTAGTCGAAGTGTTCCTAACATCCGGGCGTTTTACAGTCATATTTGAATTTGTTCTTATTTACCAGGTACATAAGAGGTCTACGGTTCAATACTCACTAGGAATCTAGTCTTCTTGCAATGAAGCATTAGTTTACAATCAAATTAACAGATTTATGGATTTCAAATGCAGATAGCATCCCAAAATGGTGGATATGGGGCTACTGGTGCTCCCCTTTGATGTATGCAGAGAATGCGATCTTTGTGAATGAGATGCTTGCGCCTAGATGGAAGATTGTAAGATTTCAACCCTTTTAATCCACTAAGGAATCTGAAATTCTACAGAACCAATGGATTTTTAACTGTGAAGAGGTTTTATACAACCATACATCACACTGACTAGTTTCATGGAACCATGCTGACCTTCATAATAGAGGCAACACCACGAATCTAGGCCTTACTGTGCTGAAGCGTCGTAACATCTTTACACAAGGATATTGGTATTGGATAGGAGACGGTGTTTTGTTGGGATTTTCATTACTCTTCAATGTGCTATTTAATATGGCTCTTGCATATCTAAATCGTGAGTTGCTTAACTGCACACGTACCTGTGATTCTCTTTCTGTTTATATCTATTTTATGAAATATTTTCCGATATGAAATGACATGGAATTTGTTTATGTGTAGCTATCGGGAAACCTCAAGCTGTCATTTCTGAAGAAGCTTATGAAGAAATGCAATCCTAACAGTATGGTACAGAAGAAGGGCTCATTGCAAGTCCATCAAGGTTAACAAGAGGATCTTTCTCACGTTCTCTGTCTTCTGCAGATGCCAACAGTACTTGTAAGAAAACTGTTAACCATCTCCTTCTTAGATTTTGTTGAACATATTGAATTGTAAAGGGATTAAAGAGTAGACGAATTCCGTGATTTCAGTTTTATAACAATTTTTTCAATGGTTATGCAGTCGAAATGCAAATCAGACAAATGAGCATCCGATCAGCTAATATAGCAGGCAAAAATGAGTCGGCTTTAGAGAATGTTTTCTGCCATGCTTGATCATTAGCCGCTGCAGTAGGAATGAAAAATGCACCCTTTATTTTTTATACGATTCTTGAGCATTAACCACTGCCGTAGGAATTAGATTATTTCAAATCTATATGCTCTCAGTGTTTACAAAAGACGTGAAATATTTTAGAGTAGCAACGTTGGTAAGAACTTATATTATTTATTGATTTGTTTATTTAATTTTTTTAAAGAATATTTTTAATTTTTTTAAGGATAAATGTCCACAGGTCTTTGGAACTAGGCGCAGCATCCTGTAGCAGTATTTTTCTGATCAGAATCTACAAGAATACTTGCTGTGCTCAGGTGGAATCAGAGTGTAAGTGAAATACGGTGCCATCCAAGGCCTATCCATCCTTGAGAGGAGAAAGGATATGGGGATAGTTAGGAAGGAATAACGCACTCGGGAAGATAGAGAGACGTCTGGCGGGCGATAGCGATAGCGGCGATAAGGATCAGAGGTAGGATCGTTATCTGTATCTATAGATATCCAGTCAGTCGGTCAGTGAGTTAGTTACAAATTAAACAATAGATAGTGAACAATCATACTATTCAAAATAACAAACCTCTTGAGGCTAAACCTAACTCTCTGTTCGAAATTTATATATATTTCTATGATTTTTAACAATGAATTCTCAATTTGAAAGTTGTCCTAAAAGTATCAGGATTCTCTACATCCCAATTCCCTTCTTGTCCAGGTCCCATTGCTGAGGCAGACAAAATTTGGTGTCTTATCGCTGGTCTTATTTTCTAAGGCAGTATTTTCTGCCCAGTTCCAAGATTTGGTAAAAGAAACTAAACTGTATTAAACATCACCAGACTTAGTGAATTATCATAACACAGAATTATCTTAAATTGAATATTTGATTGTGTATAAAACAGGCCGCTTGGTCAGGCGTGGTCAGGTTAAGATTTGCCATATTGTTACAACATTGTAATATGAATCACTAACTAAGATATTAAAATTCTAATTGCAGGGAACAAGGTACGTACATATTAAGAAAAGGAAAGAGTGACGCAATTTACTTTGATAGGCAGCCTTGGCTGCTCGGCTCCCGTAGAGCTGCTTGACGACCTTGGCTGCTCGGTTCCCGCAGAGGACCTTGAGAGGGATTGACAGGGATTCAGTTCCGGCTGGAGGCAACCAGTTTGGCCTGGCATAGTCTACAAAAATCGGAGAATCGCGAGTAGCATTAACAATGGTACGAAGAGGTATGAAGACAGAGACCTGGTATTCTCATGCAGACACCGAATCAACATGCAGACAGACACCGAAGCAAGACACCGATGGCAACAAGTCGCAACTTCAGCATAGAACCTAACCTACGCCATAGAATTTCCCCGTAAAATGTTAACATTAAATGTTAGGGAACTAATGCTATCTTTGCGATAGCATTACATCAGGCAGGCGACACTGTTTTAATCAACCGAACTGCTTTCCTAACTTTTTTCCTAACTTTTCAGACGGTATACCTCGTACTGAGGCCAAATAAGATGAACATTTGTTTGATTGGTTAAAAGCATCGGGAAATATAAAATATGGCATCAGTTAATGCGACATATCGTGAAAGTTTGGTTTAAGTAAAAATAAGTTTATAGATTCCCGTGTCAAACTAATGCCCACCAACCAAAACCGATTACTATAGTCCCTGCCAGCCCGGAGGGGCAGGGACTAATAAGAATCCATTATGGAACTCAAAAGGTTATCCAAATAGTTCATAAATCTATGGCACTTCATCCATTTTGTAATTCAATATGATCTATAAAAAAACTCATAGTCCAAACAATTCATAGATCAATAATGCTTAATCCGAGGTCACTTTGTATTATGTATAGATCAATAACGCTTAATTCGAAGTCACTTTGTATTATGTATTGAAGCTTAGCTCAACGATCTGTAGTATATAGGCCTGAAAGGATGTTTAGAAGCCCTACTCACTATTATTATGCTGGTTGTTCACATCAATGCCTCATATACAATGACCTAATATTAAATCATTATTCATAACTTTCCTTTTTTATTTTATTTGTACCTAATTTTAGACCGACCTTAGGGATTAATTCTAGTTTGGCTACTATTGGGTTACGCATATGACCAGGGAACATTTTAAAGATGGAAAATTATCTTGAAATTTAAAAACATTGGTGAATCTCACTAGTCCCTAATATGAAAACTTAGAATGTTTATTGATGTATTTGTAAAATTATTAAAATTTATAATGATTTTATATATACTCTCTATATAACGTTGGCAATCTTTAAGCTAAAATAATTTTATATTATAAAATTTGGACAAAACATTTTTATAAAAATAAAAATTGACAATTCTTTTTTTTTTTTGGAAAAATCATTGAAAATTAGCCCAACTACAAATATTAGCCCCTAAAATTTTCCATGAATATAACATATGGTACATTCATCAATTCATTTATTTCATAGTTTATTCATTTGAGATATATCTTTATTATTCCATAATGTTTTTATTATAACATAATGAAAACATTAATCATAGTATCACCACATCCAACACATCCAACCATATACCATGTAACCATATTCCATTTACAAGTTAATTATGCAAAATTTTTAGGAAACATAACGTCCACTCATTCGTGTTCTATCACTTTCGCAATTGGTTCCTTTTTATCACCCTACAAAGGTGGAAAAAAAGAGAATACTTTTATTTCGTTGTATGCAAGAATGATTGGTACACATAGTTGTGAAATTACATGGTCCTTTTAGTAAGGTTTGTCATACATATAATGCTTTCCATTGCATAATGCAACTTGCTTAGTTGATCCCATTAGGAAGTAAAAGAAGGGGTAGTTGAAGCAAAGTGCATTGAGGGGAAGCCTTTCTTCTAAACCTCAAATTCAAGCTTTAGTATTGATATTGAGGTTATAGTACTTCTTAAATAAAACATAGTACCATGTGTATAGCTTCAGTAGCTACGTCAAGTTCAAATTGGGGCTAAAGTGATGGGTTCAAAGATATATCCCTCCCATAACTCCCATGATAGTTACCATCTCGGATTGAATTGGGATAAAGGGAATGGGATAAAGCCACTTCGAATGGCCATTTGAGAATGCTATTTAGTGACTTTACCTCCAGAAAAGAGTTTCATTACTCAAGATCTTTTTATTATTGGTTTTCTTTTTCCATGTTTCCAATTATTGGATTGAAGGTGCAATCCCTTCCAATTTAGGATCCATTATCTTGTGTACCCATGTTTTATTACATACATGCATGTATGTTTTAATGATGTTAACTTAATGTGACAAATTCCAATCTAACATCTAATTATATGATGAAACAAGGTATTAGAGTCATTTGGCATGTGTGGATAATCAATATAATAAAATTCTCATTCAAGGAGATGTACTTCCAAATATCGATAAAGAAACACAAGATTCTTCATAAACTAGACATGAATAAACTATGAGACTACAAGGTGGGAGTCCAATTCGGTAACCTAATACCAAACTCCAAGGAAAATAGTCTTAGTCAAGAGCTCAATAACAATACTACACATTGTTATTTTTTACGGGGTAAAATAGATGCCCCTAAAGTTCACTAAATTTTATGTGAGTGAAAAGAGTAGCCAAAAGATGGAAGTAATGTTCCAAGTATTATGTATGATTTTGTTTCCAAATACTATGTAGACTGGAGGGCAGACTAACATTTTTTAATCGAGCATAACTGATCATAATCAAATGATAAAAATAATGATTTTACAAAGAAAATAAAAACATCCTACACCAAACTAGAGTAAAATATATACAAGAACTATACAATGATGCAAATTACACGTAGTACTTCTTCATATAAAGCCTATTGTGGAACTTTAGTAATGGATTACCATCGTAATTGAATAGTTAATAGGCTCCTCCTTTCAGTATACCATTAAATATCTAAGTATCATGCCAAAGATCTTAGAATTTTCTTGTAACTAACTTTTTATGATCCTACTCATAAACTAGGACTAAGCCACCCTCTGAATAGAGACAAGGTGAAAAGGATTTGTTATATTTAGTTTTTACATTGTTCTTATGAGTCTTATTAGATACAATAGTATAGTGAGAGTGTTTATGAAGATAAAGAAAATATAAAATATTTTCTTCATCTACAAACTTATTTGGGAAGAATTCCACTGCATGTTTTAACAATTTAATTTTACACTCAACTAGAAATATATTATCCACTATGTATCCTAGGTGGGAAGTGGTGAATCTCTAGTAGTTTTAACCAATATTTGGTAGACCCATAGAATGGAAAAAAGAATTAAATTCCAATTAATTTTATGATCATCTACCATCTACTCGATCATTTCTTCATTCCTTTTATGACATGATTGATGGCGTCTACTTGATTATTAGCTGAGGGATAGTAGGGTGTTGAGTATTCATGACAAAAACCCAACTTGGCTTCTATTTTTTCGACGATTTTCTTGCAAAAGTGGGATGCACGGTTCATAAAAATAATCTTACAAACACCAAATCATACAAACACCAAATCATGCAATTAGATGGTTAAACAAAAGAAATGTCACAATCATGCTCTCACTAAAAAAGGGAGGGATTTCCCTATTACACGTAGTAAAGTAGTCTACTATCACTATGATGTATCCATGTACATTGGCCAAGGTAGGATTATGCTCCATGAAATTAGTGTCCCATTTAGCAAAGGATCCAATAACAATTGTAGGAGAAGTGGCGTAGGATTGGCATGCATCTTCACAGTAAATATTCGATGGGGAATACGATATTTAACTACCCAAGGCTAAAATTAACAAATTTTTATGATTTTATGGGCTATGGAAAAACTATATAGATGAAAATACATACTGCAACATAGTAATAACAGATAGCTCATTCAAATTCCTTGTGGGTAAGATATTAACACAATATCAACTTAAAACCACAGTGAGCAAGAGTGACATTGGTAAGAACATAGTGTTTAGCCTAATAGCATATATGTCGGTGCCCATCATGAGATACATAAAGCCAAAATAGTTGAATTTGAATATATAAAAATACATATCCATACCAAGGATCAAAAGAACTAATGAGTAATAAAGATTCATCAAGAAACGAATCGTGAACCATTATTTTCTTAAAATCTTGGGGAAAATCTAATATTAACTTCGTGAAGGCCAATGGACTTTCATTTTTGAAGTAGAAATGTCTTAATCAAATTATTTTTTGATAATGACCATTTTGAGTATTTCCCATTAATGATTTGAAGACTAATAATTTCTTACATGGGATTGGAATCTATGATGAAAATTTACTTTTAAAAGAGTATGTATTTCCATAATTGTTAGGAAACATAGATATCTTCCAATTATAAATCTTCATTATGAGAGTAGTAATTCTTAGGCAACATAAGACTACTAAGGTAATAAATTACGTCATCTCTATGCACCTCAACCTATTGGATGAGAGCCATACCAATAGTCAAGTTAGAGGCCATGAGATAAAGAAGAAATTCTCATGTGTAATATGGAGGGATCACTAGTGGGGAATATATAAAAATTTGTTCACAAGTGTCAAAATATCATTGTTATTGGTCAACCCACATGAAAGAAAAAAAAGTTTTTAACTGTCACATGAATTCTTTTGTTATCCCAACATAATCGGAAATAAATCTATCTGAAAGGTTCACCTTCCTCACAAAATTTGAAGTTGGTAAAGAGTGCATGAAGGACGAAGGTTCATGATCACTTGACCTTCAAGGGATAAATTTTGGTCCCATAATTGGGTACGATGGAGACCAGTGAGCCCCTAGAAACAATGAGGAATACACACTTATGCAACTTGAAACGAATGTTAAAGAAGCAACAACAGAAAGTTCTATTCATAGATATTTCCATGACTCTTAGAGCTTTATCCATCTTTCAGTAACTCCATTTTGTTATGGAATATACAAATATATTAATGTTCTCTTAATTCCATTATCACACTAGTAATCATTGAATTCATTTTATGTGAATTCTCCTCTTTATTTTTTCTCAAAGATACAACTTTTTCTTAAGTTACATTTGCAACCATGTGTAAAAAATCTATAAAAATTTCAAAATATAATTTCACTTTAAAATGCATATCTAGGTCATTCTAGTATATTCATAAATGTAGATTATGAAACACTGATATCCACCTAAACAATTTTTCATTAGACCACATATATCACTATGAATTAATGGAAACTACTTTGATTCTTTCCATGAACATCCTAGAAAACACTCTCTTTTGCTCGTCAGAAATGTAAGCTTCACATATAATACTTTATCATTTAAAATTTTTGAACCATCTACCAATTCTTCATGCTTAAACTTTAGTAATTTTTCAAAATTTAAGTGCGTAAATAAACAATGACATAAATTGAATGAAGAAATTTTGGAATTTATTTCTCTAACAAATTTATACTTCCTGTTAGAAATTACTAAGAGGGGAGTGAATCAAGATTTTGTGAAATTAGTATTTTTACCTTTATTTTTGCAATATTAATGATAAACTAAGTTACCATGTGTAATGTATAAGCAATAAAAAAACACATCCATGGACCAACATAGACATCATCACATAAAGACAATTGATTTTTAGTTGGAAAACACAACTGGGAATATCCATCGTTTCCATTTCTTATTTTGTCTTCTATTATTATAATGAATTTTTTCTCACATATTTCACTAGTGCACCCTTTTACTAGTGTGTAAGCTCCTACTCGTTGCATGATGCTACCTCCAATAAATTGTCTAGTTTCCACTATAAGGAAGCCTTTGCTCCTTCTAACCTACTGTGATCCATGTCTCAAAATATATAAGACTAGGACTAATTATAAAATTCACTAATTTGGAAGGCCATGTTTCAAAAATGTTCCTATCTGGACCCATAAAAAACCACTATGCTCATAAAAAGAGAAAAACTTCTCTTTTCAATCTGTAACTTCCAAAACTATCAATAGTATAACCACAATCAACCAATAACATTGCCAAACATATCTTTGGACAATAGTAACAATCAAGAACAAGCTCAAGAGAGCATCAATATAAGCATTTATAAGAATTCAATGCATATGCATTCATTTTCTTGCTTCGATCCCCTACAACAAGCACATTAGTTTGTGATCATCCTCAAGATGATCCTTGCACTAAAGAAAAAACCATATAAAAATTTCAAATACAACAATGTTAGTCTCAGTATTCAAATCAATACAAATCCTCTTCCTTGTTCCCTCATCCTCTATAACAAGCAATTATAGAGTCTCAAAAAACAAGAAACAACATTAAATCTATTTACAAACTCGCTTCAATACTGCATATTTTACACACCAAATTCATTGGCAAAATATATCATAGAAAGGCCTCTCCTTTTGTGATCGTCTCCCTTGATCTCTAGTACAACCACGTTAGATAAAACATGAAATAAGAATCACTTATTGATTTGTTTCAATAAAACCCTCCAATCTAGTGCAAAAAGTCATAAATAAATTACTAGTGCACACATTTAGATCTAGAGATTGTAGTATACCTAGGGGGATAATATGGGATACAGAGGGAGCTACCCAAGGGAATAATGTAATAATGGGATGAGCAATAGTAATAAATAAGGGGGTTAACCCGTATCATGTAAGGGGCCACAAGTAGTTAGTAATAATGTAATAAGCCCATGGTATTAGATAGATGGTATTGAGGAAACCATGGTAGTGACCCATGGTATTGTATGTATGAGGCCTATATAGAGGCTAAAGATTCGCCATTGAGAGATGTCAAGGAATATTGTATGAACATGCATATGGCTTGTGGAGTGTTCTCCTTCATTAAGGAGTGAATGTATGGTGTTGCCCTACCTTAAGGGTTTGATTAATATAGAAGAATTTCTATCTCTATTCAAATCTTGTTATTTCTTGGGTATATTTGCACTATCATATATTTTCAAGTTAAATCTATAACAAGTGGTATCAGATCACTTTCTTTGTCAAAGTAGATAATTTTCTTTTATTATTATTTTTGCAGACATTTTTTAAGGCGGTGAGTTTTTTGATCATATATGTACATTCTGGTGCAAACTTTGTAGAATCTAATTCCAGATCTAGGTTCTTTGCAAAAATAATACCCAATTTGAAAAAGAAAATTGGCCAATTGGAGTCCGGTTGAGGGAGATATCACTGATTTAAAAATCAGTTGCGTTGCAGACATTTTTCAGGGTGACGAGTTTGCAAATCAGATCTATACATTATGGTGTAAACTCTGCAGAATCTCATTGCCGATCTGGGTTCTTGGAAAATAAATACCCAATTCAAAAAAAAAAAATCGGTTGAACCGCAGTCCGGATGAGGGAGATATCATTGATTTAAAATCAACTCTTTTTCTGAAATTTTTATGACGGCGAGACAGTTGCAGCGCAAATCTGAAATTTTAGTGCCTAGATCAGGATGTTTCTCACATGGGAAGATGCAGAATGGTCATTCCATTTTCGAAAATAGGTCATAATAAATATTCGGAGCAATATTGACTAAACTATGGCCACTTTAAATTTTCTCCAAGTAAGTGATTTTTTTCGTGCCGTCTAGCAAGATGTTTTTTACAGGAAAAGATGATAGCCCTACTATTGAAAGATTCATACAGAGTCAAAAGTTCACATATGGGAAACAATGGAAAATTTTATTATTGCTTGGTTTCCAAGATGAGGCTTACAAATAGTGGAACTCAATTTACAACAAGAAGTTGTCCAAACTTTCGCATAAAGAATTTGAAAAACTCTTTTTGGACAAATGGTCTCATGCTAGAAAACAGGGGAATGAGACATGTAAGGGGTTATTTTCTACTAGTATCTCCTTATTGCAGGTTCATGGATGTATTCAGAAGGATAAAATTATTGTGTCGATAAATCCTAGTTGCAAGGCAAAAAAATTGCAAGTTCCAGCAAAACAAATGGAGCACACACAGTTTAATAATGTGGATGTTCAAGTTTATAAAGATTTGAAGCTTTCTATGGATAAGTATGTGTTGCATTGTGATTTTTATACTTCAAATATGGATAACATGGATGTTGTTTTGGGATATCCTTGGTTGGAATCTATGGGTACTATCAATATTAATGTGCAGAAGAAATTCATGAAACTCTGGTATAAAACTAAGAAAATAGCATTGCAAGATATTTCCATTAAGACCCAAGCAAAGACTATGGAGGCAAAAGCACAAAGCTCTAATGACACTGACACATTAGATGATGAGCCTTTAATGGTTGATAATGAAACACAAACATCAAAACAGGTACCAGAAGAACAGGGAGAATCCAAGGAG
>APFE031635660.1:236835-291795 GCA_000404065.3 Pinus taeda | reverse complement strand
TTAAATAAAAGTTTTCATATTGTGAGCAAAAATATATCCATGTTAATGGATAGATTGGCCCATGAATGTGATTTTGATTGCTTAAATGCCTCAAACTACTCAAGTCACAAGATAATTGTGCTAGTCATGTCAAGACTCATATATCTTAAAAAACAAAAAACAAAAAAATATATTTCAATATCATTTTTTATCAAATATTTCTCTACCTAAATTTATAAAAGAATATCATTTTTAAATCAAATATTCTAATATTATAAAAAATATATAAAAATTAAATAAATCGCTCACTATTTTATATATAAATTTATAAATTTATAAAGTAGTATTATATTGTTTTTTTTAAAATAAAACATTTTAATCATCAATTATAAATATATAAATTTTAATTCCGAAATAAAATAAATTAAAATTATTATACATTCAATTTTTATAAATATATAAATTAATCAAAATAAAATTAAATTAAAATATATACAATCATTTTATTAAAGGTTCTTATTTTTTTTCCATTTAATATATTTATTTCAAATATTATACATTCTATTTTATAATTGGTCTTATTTTATTCATCATTTATATTATATTATATTAATAGATACTTTATGCAACATACCTATTATATATAAAATAAAATTTACAATTTGTGGGCCATGTAAAGGTCAAACTTATTTAGATACAGTGGTTGAATTTACTTATATTTCATAATTGTTGTATTCAGCCTAACAAAAGTTATATTGGGAAATAATACAAAGAAAGCTCACATTCACGTGGTTAGATTTAGTTACAGAGCAAGTGATTATTAGTCCAAAACTCTTTTTAGAAAGAAAGAGAAGCCAATAGGGTGGGAAGAACAAAAAAGAAGGACTATAAATGTGGAAGAAATAATCGTTGGTTTAGCTAGTGGAATTTTGGACTAAACTATGGTGTGAAGGCTACAAATATTAGAATACGTTTAGTTAGGATCATATAGTCTTGGGTCAATGTAATGTGACGAGAGATGCAATAAAGATTGATCTCATTGGTTGAGTGGAGTATTATTTTCCCTGACGAGAGATGCAATAAAGATTGATCTCATTGGTTGAGTGGAGTATTATTTTCCCTGATAGGATAACAATAGCCAACAGATAAACACCAAGAAGTTTATGGTTCTATTAAATTAGAACATCAAACTTTAGATTTGATGTTGACTATTGTGTTCTGGATCGTATAATGTTGTTTAGATTTTTCTTTTAAAAAATATGAAAAAAGTGTTATTGTGCATGGCTTAAAGATGAGAGTAGATTGAATTTAATAATTACCGGTTAATATGAGATGGGGCTGGGGTTAGTCTTTGAGCCCAACCAACTTAATGGCAGCCTAAAAATACTCCCTAATGCCAATGAATTATATGTGAATTATTTAAAAGAATAATTCTAAGCGCTCATGTACAGTGCTAATATAAACAAAACAAAACAAAAAAAATAAGTACTCCTTATCTTTCCAGAATCATAAATCAAAACAGAAAATTACAAATTGCAAAGAATGGACGAAGTACATAGATTAAGGAGAGAATGACCCTTGTGTTCCCGTGCATATAACACTATAATAACAAATATTACCTAGAAATGGTGACAAGAAGGCAACATGTATAGCAAAAAAACATTCAATTCAGATTTGTTAGGAAGAAGGTTTGTATTTCTATGACATTAAAAGGTTACGAGTAACCATAGCAATAATATACAGAGGAATCTGAACGTTATTTTCTAACAATAAGAACTAAAAGACTTACTTATGTAATTTCTTTCTTTAGAATGAGAAGGCGAAAATGGTTGGAGAACTACCATGAACCGTGTTGACTTAATAGTAGTTGCACAGAGGAATAACTTACTATTAGACTCCACTATAATGTCTATAACCTAAGATTAAGAAACAAAAATTATTTCTTTCACTACAAGCTATATTGTCTCCTTTAAAATAGTACAGACGTGTCAATGAACACATCCTTAAAAAAAAATAATTTATTTAAGATAATACAGAAGAGTCCATCTGTTTACACTTTTCAACAGAAACAAAATAATACATATACAATAACCTAACAGGCAAGTTCTTATCAGCCAGGGCTTCTTCCTGCTATTAACCCTAAAAGTGCCATCACCAATGATGAGGTAGGGATTGTGCAACACTGATAGAAAACAAAAGAGAATAAAATAATAATAATTCGGGTATATTTCAAACCCTGACTATTGCAACAAGAAGACACATGTATAGACTTAGAAAAAGAGAAAAAGTAGGAATTAATATCAGAACTACTTAAGTTGTAACGGCTCACTGGAAAACCCGAGAGTACGTTTTGACCAAGCACATGATTAACCTTCAGTAAATGTGAGATTTGTGGGCCAATATGGTAAGAAATCGAGCCAAGAATTAATTGCAGTGGAATTTGGAGCTCTTGCATGACCTACAAATCTAGAGAGGAAAAACCTCAACTCTTACCTGCTAGAGAAAGGAAAAGAAATTAGTCAACCGTAAGATTTTAAAAAATAAAGGAAAAGAACCTTCAATCGTAAGTGAGGCGAAGCGCTTACTTGTAGAAGGAATGATGATGGATAATTTCCTTGAAAACCTAAGAAAAATTGTAGGAAGAGTAAATTAGCCCTGAGTCAATGGTATTCTACAGTAGGAAAGAAACTATATAACGCAGTTGTCAATATAAACTAATAAATAACCTAAGAAATGTGTTAAATGAAAAGACACAGTCAGAAAGCAGACCTGTAAGGAAAAGAATAACCATCACTTGAACCCTCATCCTGGTTACCAGGTAAGAAAGAATTTAGAGACAGGTCATTGTCAAACTCTGATCCAAAGCCATTGCATGCGAAAAAAAACTAGAACAGTGAATGAGGAGTAACCAAAGGTAATATGGCCAAACATTATCGGAATCGAGACTTATTACCTACGCATCCAATCACGAATGGTAATCATCCATGACCTTGTTGCAGAGCATCAACCCACTGGATGGAGTCAACAATGAGTGTTCTGAGGCATCGCGGCAGGAGGGTGGTTAGAGGGTAACGACCCCTCATCAAATATTATCGTTCACTGTAACCTAGATCATCGGAGCCATAGATACTACGGCACACAACCCTGAGCCATTATTTCTGTTAGCTAGCGGCTAGGAGGAATTCCAAAAAGTTTGATCAACTCTTTTATATTCACACAGCTATGATCCTAGGGAAGTCAGTTTAGAGAAAGGTCAAAAGGAGGACCTTAGAGAATATGTTATGAAGATGGAAAGTTGAACCATTAAGAAACCACTACATGGAACATATCGATATCAAATAAAATATCAACATTAATATTTACAATATAAAACATAAATATATCCACCAAAAGACAAGTATTATTAAGAATTGACTTATACTTGGAATTAGGGAAATTTTAATACTTAGTGGTTTGTATGAATATATAAATAAATAAATAAATTTGTATTGTTTATTTGACTTTTTTCCGAGGTATGTTATAGGTAGTATCAAAGCCATGTTTCAACATTATGGCCTTTTCAAGTAAAAAAGAATAACACAATTTATTTTTGTTAGCAAAGAGTAAGAGAGGAACATAATGAGGAGAGCTAGACCCACACAACTAATAAGGGCAACAATAGGAGTTGGTTCAGTCCCATTTGTTCAAACCCAAGGATGTGGGTTCAACTAGGAGAGGAATATCTAAGAATCAACCCTACATTATTTGAATCAATCCAACAATTAGTGAAATGGAAAGATTGAGAGTTGATAATGAGAGGTTGATGCAAGAGCGAGAGAGGATTATGAAGATCCTTTCATAGAGACAAAACTATAGAAATAGGGATGGGACACACATACAAAAAAACGATAACCCGGAATATAAAAGAGACCAAGAAAATAATGAAGAGGGATCTAATAATGTTTCTAGTCATTAATGACCTAAAAGACAGAAAATTGAAATGTAGGGAGAATTTAAGAAAATTAAAGCCCAGCATTTGATGGTGAAAAAAAAGAGGTTGTTGAAGCATAGCTCATTAATATGAATAAGTATTTCCAAATCTATAAATATGGCCACAACCTAAAATCTCAATTGGAAATCTACCAGCTACAAGGAAAATCCACCTTATGGTGGGAAGAAGTGAAAACAATACAAAAAAATGATGAACAAAAAGTAACTTGGGAAGATTTTCAGAAACAGTTTAAAGACAAATATCTAACTAAATGGTTTTACAATAAAAAAGAAAATAATTTCATAATCTTAAATTGGGGCAACTTTTTATTGTCGAGTTTATAACAAAGTTTACATCCCTATTGAGATATGTTCCTTATATACAGGAAGAAAAGATGAAAGTTCAGTGGTTATTAGAAAGGCCCAAATATGCTACCAACAGATGAATTGGAAATGAGAAAACAACAAAAAATGGACAAAAAAGAAAGCACAGAAACATTTGCAGAATGTTGAAGGGGTAAAATCCACAAATTTTAAAGGCTCTTATAAAAATCAGCAAAACAAGATTTTAGGAAGAACCCAACAAAAGTCCAAGATGAAAAATGAATTAAAATCCACTAAACATCCTAACAAATATGAACTTGAACTAGCAACCAAATCCCCATTTTAGTGTTGGGTATGTGGGGGCACACATTATGTCAAAAATTGACTTTGCCAAAAAGGGACAGAATAGGTAGTCCAAATTCAAGAAGCATCTATAGTCGGGGATGTAGCAAGGAGTTTTCCTAGAATTAATGTTGCCCTGGAAAACCACAAGGCAAAATATAAACCAACTATGGTAGAGTTCAAAGGTAAAATCTTTAACCATGATGTGTCTATTTTAATTGATCTAGGGGCTGGCCTAAGTTAGTAGGAAAATGTCATTGACAAATAGTAAAATTTAAGAATCCATGGCTAGTAAAGCTAGCCACGGGGGCTAAAATAAGGGTGATAGCTAAAGTAGACAATTGTCTGGTGGTACTGACAGACCAACCAAAAATAGAAAACATAAAAGTTTTACCCCTATGATCATATGACATTCTAATTAGCATGGACTATTTGGAAGAACATTGATCTCTTATAAATTGTAAGGACAATATAAATAGTTATTTGAATGAAGAAGGCATGAGAAAAGAGGTTCAGGGAGTGAAAAGACCCCTAAAACTAAGACTGATTACAACTTCATAGTTGGTGAAGTGCATTAGAAAGGGTGTCAAATTTATGTAGTGCAAGTGAAGTATACAAATTCTGAAGAAAAGACTACCACCTTAGGAAACTTGCCTATTGTGCAATAATTTATTGATGTTTTTCCTAAAGACATTCCTAGGCTGCCTCCTAAAAGGAAAATAAATTTTACTATTGAACTTATTCCAAGAGCTGCTCCAGTATCTATAGCACCTTATCGCATGAGTGTCATAGAGTTGATTGAACTCAAAATTGACTTACATGAGTTATTGGATAAGAAATGCATCTGCCCAAGCATGTCTTCTTGGGGAGCTCTAGTACTCTTCGTCAGGAAGAAGGATGACACCTTGCGATTGTGCATTGAATACAAACAATTAAATAAGATAACTGTTAAAAACAAATAGCCCTTACCCTGCATTGATAATTTATTCGATCAGGTAAAGGGGACTACTATATTTTCTAAAATTTACCTTTGATATGGATACCATCAAATAAGAATTAAGGAGGATATATATACAAAATATCTTTTAGAGCTTGTTATGGGCACTATGAATTTTTATTTTTTCCCTTTGGACTAACTAATGCCCCAACAACATTTATGTGTCTCATGAACAACATATTCCATCAATACTTGGATAAATTTGTGTTGATCTTTATAGATGGAATTGTTGTCTATACAAGAAATATGGAGGAGCATAAAAAGCTTCTGCAAATTATTTTTCAAACCTTGAGGGAGTGTCAACTATATGAAAAATACAATAAATGTGAATTTTGCAAAGAACGAATTCAATACTTAGGACATTTTATTGCTAAATATCGAATAGTTATACGCCTAGAGAAGATAAAAACTATATTGGAATGGTCTGTGCCTAAAAATGTAGTTGATATAAGATCTTTTATAGGGCTAGATGGATATTATATGTTGTTTATTGAAGGATTCTCAAAGTTGTCTTATCCCATTACCTCCTTTCAAAAGAAGGGAAGGACTTTTAAATGGACAATTGAGTGTCAAAATAGTTTTTATCAGTTAAAATACTTACTTACCACTACCGCCATTTTGAGAATTGTTGACCCAGATAAGGAGTTTATTATCTGCACATATACCTATAAGGAGGGCATAGAGGGAGTGTTGATGCAACAAAGCAGATTTGTATCCTATGAGTATCGAAAATTGAAGGAACAAAAAACGAAATACCTATCTTACAATTTTGACTTAACAACAGTAATTCATGCTTTTAAAATGTGGAAACATTATTTTATTCAAAAAATATTCAAATTGATAAAAATAACAATATTTTAACTAATTATTTTAATCGTCCTGCGTTGAATGCTCGACAAGCACATTGGATTTTTTTTCTGAGAGAGTTTGAATTTGAAAGTAAACATTTGAAAGGTAAAGAGAATCGAGTAGCAAAGGCCTAGAGCAAGAAATAAAATTTTGTTTATGAAATTTCATTTAGTGAAGGGAAAATTGCCTTTAAAGAGCAAAGTAAGGATGTTCCTCAAAAAGATCCTCAATACAAATTATTGTGGCAGCAAGAAAGAAAAATAGATAGAAGAGAAAGACAATTTGGATATGAGGTAAGTGAAGAGAATATGTTGGTTTTTAGGAACAGAATGTATGTCCCCAATCATATGAGCATCAAGAAAATAATTTTAAATGAATACCA
Source organism: Pinus taeda (assembly GCA_000404065.3). Classification (NCBI taxonomy): domain Eukaryota; kingdom Viridiplantae; phylum Streptophyta; class Pinopsida; order Pinales; family Pinaceae; genus Pinus; species Pinus taeda. The sequence goes on along the minus strand of APFE031635660.1, from coordinate 284,953 downwards.
TAGAAGCCCTTATGTTTCTCACCCCATCTATCAAAAGTTGATTATTGTTTTAAGGAAGGATTATTTTTGTTCGGGCATGAAGAAAGAGGTGGTTGAATATTTAACGAAGTGTTTAGAATGCCAACAGGTAAATATGGAACACCAGCACCCAGTCGAATTGCTCCACCCATTACCTATCCCTAAATGGAAATGGGAGATTATCATGCTTGATTTAATTATTGGTCTACCTAAGTCCAAGAAACATAATGATTATATAATGGTATTAGTTGATCAATTGAATAAATCTTCCCATTTTATTCCAATGCAATCTAATTATAAAGTAGTTCAATTGATAACATATTTATGAAAGAAATTTTCAAGTTGCATGGGATACCAAAAGTGGTCATTTCTAATAGAGATATCAAATTTACATTTGCATTTTGGAAAGATTTGTTTGATGGATTAGGTACTCATATATATTTTAGTGTTGCATACTACCCTCAAACAGATGGGTAGACTTAATGGGTGAATCGAGTGCTCGAGGATATGGTGAGAATGTATGTGATGTAGCAACCGGCTAAGTGGGAGGACTACATTTACTTGGTAGAATTTTCCTACAATCATAGTTACCACACCTCCCTAAAAATGAGCCCATTCGAAGTATTATATAAATGCAAATGTAGAACACCTATTCATTGGAGTGGTCTAGAGGATAAAATGATGTTAGGACCTGATATACTTAAATAAATGGAAGAAGCATTGAGAAAGGTGAGGGTGAACTTGAAAGTTGCCCAAGACAGATAGAAAAATTATTTTGATAAAAACTGAGGCTACCAAGGATTTCAAGTAGGGGACCACATGTATGTACAACTAAAACCTAAGAAGATAATTTTACATTGGGGAGGATGTGCCAAACTAGCTCCACAGTTTCGTGGTCCTTTTCGGTTTTTGGCCCAAATTGGGCTTATGGCATATTAGCTAGCTTTTCCCAACCACATGTGTGTGCATAACATATTTCATGTTTCATTGTTAAAGAAACATATACATGGTCCTATACATGTTATCAATTGGTAGGATATACATGTAACACAATTAGTGGGCAATGTATATTTGTATGTTATAAATTTGTTGGTTGATGAAACTAACAAGTAACCTAATGACTATGATTGTAGGGGTCAAATCAAACGATGATTTCTTGGTTGAACCCATACATATACTCAATCAGAGAGAAATAATGTTTTGGAAGGGAGTTATCACCTAGAAAGTGTAGTGGAAGCACTTTAGCCTAGAAGAGGCTACCTGCGAGGATGAAAAATTTGTTAAGGAAGAATACCCAAGCATGTTCTAAGGATTTGGAAAACACCGAGATAATGTTTTTCTCAAGGGGGAGAAGATTTAATATCCCCTGGGAAAAATTCTAAATATTTTTTTACTACTAACAAAAGAGAGAAAAACTTTTAGTTTTTGGACCATGTAAAGGTCAAACTTATGTAGATATGGTTGTTGAATTTACTTATATTTTATAAGTTTTTTATGCAACCTAACAAAAGTTACATTGGAAAATAAAACAAAGAGCTTGCATTCAAGTGGTTAGATTTAGTTATAGGTGAGGTAGTTACCAGCCCAAAACTCCTCTTGATAAAGAATGAGAAGCCAATTGGGTGGGAAGAACCTGAGGCTACCGAAAAAGGAAGGAATGTGAATGTGGAAAAGAATTATGGAGTTGGTTTAGCCAATGGAATTCTTGAATAAATCTTAGTGTGGAGGCTACAAATCCTAGACTATGTTTGGTTAGGATTAGATAGTCTTAGGTCAATTTTCTATTCTAAGCCAGCCTGAATGTGAGGTTGGCTCGTGGGGAGAGGCAGTAAGGATTGATCTCATTGGTTGGGTGGAGTATTATTTTCCCAATAACTAGTGATAGGCTAGCAACAATGAAGAGATAAGTATTTACAAGTCTATGATTCTGGTAAATTAGAACTACAAACCTTAGACTTGTTGTTGACTACTGTGTTTTGAATCGTACAGTGTTATTAATATTTTTATTTAAAAAATATCTGATGAAAAAAGTGTATTATGTTTGTACTGTGCAAGAGAGAAATCTTGGTTTTCGTGTGAAATTTTGTGTATGTATGATATGATAAATAGTGTGCCTTAAAAATGAAAGACATGTTGAATTTAATAATGACCAATTAATATGAGACGAGGTTGGAATTAGTCTCTAAGCCCAACCAACTCAATGGCAGCCCGAAAATAGTTTGTGATCCCAATGAACTATGTGTAAATTATCTAAAATCATAATTCCAAATTCATACTAGCAAAATACTATTACAATACTAATATAAACAAAAACAATAAAACAAGTACTCTGGAATAAAATCCTTAAACTCCCATAGTCAAAAATCAAAACATCAAAATTACAAATCGAAAAGAATAGAATTTCCGAAGTATATATATTAATGAGAGAACAGGCCTAGTGTTCCCAGGCATATAACACTTTAATAACAACTATTACCTAGAAGTGACAACAAGAAGGCAACATGCATAACAAATAAAAATCAAAGCAGACAAGGCTATCTAATCGTTAAGAATAAGGTTTGTATTTTTTGCCATTAAAAGGTTACCAGTAACCATAGAAATATTATTCATACAAATTAATCTAAACGCGATTTGCTGGCAATAAGAACTGAAAGACTTACTTACGTAATTTCTTTATTAGAATGACAAAGTGAAAATGGCATGAGAAATACCATGAACTATGTTCACTTAAGCATAGTTACACAAAGGAATAACCGATTATTAAACTCTAGTAATGTCTATAAGCTAGGATTAACACAAAAAAAACAATGGCTTTCCCTACAAGTTTTATTGTCTCTTTTGAAATCTACATTAGAAATAACCTAAGAACCAGTTTTCTTAAGTTATTTCCATTTAATTTAATTACTTATATGAGATAAATCCAGAAATTCAATAATTTTATGTTATTCTCATGTTTTTACCAGTTAAAGTGAAAATAATTAAAAATATTTTCACACACATTTTTTCCTTCCATAGGAATAATTCAAAAAATAATTTATTTATTGATTATTCCTTAATCCTCTAAACATTAGCATAGGAATAATTTATTAAATAATTATTTTATAACTATTTCTAACCCACTTGATGGTCTTACCTTGAAGGAATTTAATAAACCCATTTTTTCATTAATTATTTCACCATTTTTTATTAGTTAACTCAATTAATCATTATTTTTTGAGTTAGTTATCTAAATAATGGTTATTGACCATTTATTTTCATTTTTCATCTCAATAAAAATAATAAAATACCAAGAGCGTTTAGATCTTGATTTGGTCTAGCAAACATTTTATTATTTGACCATATCAAATCTTATGCACCATTTTATTATAAATAAAGAGGTTTTCTCCACTCATCTTTACCATGGCCATTTCATGGTCAAAGTTTTCCTTTATTGCTATTTGAGCTCTCCATTAGAGTTTTATCATACCTTTTTTCTATCAACATAACTTGCAAGGAAGGAATCATTACAGCTGCAAAAAGGGAATAAAAAACCTCACAAGGAGGAGAATATTGCAATCCACATTTAAGCATCTTTCTCCCCAAGTGATATATTTCCATTTTATAATAAGAGATTTTTCATTGTACATGGGAGAATTATAATGTTGCTTATGTTTCAGGTTATTTTTGTCATTAACACTTTTTTTTTTAATCTAATTTTATAGATGTGGTAAAATCATATTCATAATTAACATTTTAGGGATTTATAACCCCACTTTATTGTTAGGCTATATAGAACGACAATATAAAATAATAATAAAAACATTTTTTGCTAATCCTTGTGCATGAAACCAACTAACGCCTTTATAATTATACTTGTGTGTATTTTTTTAGTTATTAATGTAACATGGAATAAGAAATGTAACTATTCACAAGTACAATTGCACATATGCATCGTTGTGACATACAATATTATTGTGCTACAATGAAATGTTGCAATACACCATATGCATGCATAATACAAATGTGCATAATATAGAAGTACTCTAAATCTGTGAGGGGAAGGGCCCATGACCAATCCTAATATACAAATATACAAGCGAAATATTTCTGCAATAATGTTACATCAAGGACCAAAGAGTTACATCTAATCCCTAGTTATGACTTCCCAAGCCAATTCCCTAGAGATAAAATAATATGCAATGATTCACCCTAATATTCAACCTTATGGTGGCACCTTAGGTTCACAACCCAATCCTAATCCTTAAAGAACCACATGCAAGACCCTTGGGATGATTCAAATACCCACTTTGAACCTTCTTCTCCAACCAGCATGCAAAATGGGTCCAAAAAGACCCTAAATGAATGACTCGCATCCCTACCACCCAACTATCACATCTTGTGAGGCCATAGAACCAAAATTGCAGCCATGTTATGCTTCAAACTCATGCTTCCCATGCAACAATACCCAAAATTCACACTAAGAGACATTATCCCCTCAACCCAACCTTTATCTTCCTCATGGATAGGAAGGATCCTTCATCCTCATGTGAGTTCGTTTCGCCTTCTTTTTCCTTCAATACTCGTTTTGGATCATACTCTAACATTCACTTCATTACTTTCCTTTCTTCTCACCGTTTGTGTGAGTTTATATGATTTTATGTGGGTGGTAGGGTAGGTGAAGGGTCATGACCCTTTATATTCCAACCTAGTTGACCTATGCACACACCCTATAGGATGTTGGTCCAAAGTAAGGCTAAGAAATGTACACTCATGTCATATAGATCTAACTCATGTATTTGAAATTGACCCTAGGTCCTCCAAAGCATGTCAGCCACATCCACCCTATTGCAGTCCTAGTCCACCTTATGTCCAACCATGTCACTTTTATTCAAGAATATGAATGTGCTAAGTGGTGTAATATCTTCCATAGCTTGAGGAAAATCGAGAAAACTTGTTCCAAATTCCCATACCATCTCCAATGCAATTCCACATCCATTCTTTCAAATTAAACTATTAAAAATGCTACAAATATCATCACAATCATGTGTCACACACAAGATGCAATCTATCGCTTACATGGCTTGCACATCCATAGCCCAGGATCATGATACCTACTTTTCTTCATGAGAGATATGAATCTATAAATATTTTTCTCATGTTTTGTTTAAAATAATTACTTATATCTCTATAACATGTCTTTGATTTCCTTCTCTATAACTTGTGGTTGATGCTCATGTTGTATTCAAGAGAAAGACTTTGTTCTTTGTAATTTTTATTCATTATTTATAACTTCTCTTTGACTTCCTTCTCTATAGCTTGTCATCTATGCTCCTATTTTGTTCAATAGCACAACTTCCTTCTCTCTAAATTGTCATCCAAGTGAGCTTCCATAACTCATCATAAAAGTATTTGTTGTAGGAAGAAAGTTAATTATCGGATCTTATTTTCAAGAATAAAATGTCCATTTGTCATATCTGATTTTCAAAAATAAAATGTTCATTATCATTTTCATATCTCATTTTCCTAATAAAATATTCATTCTTAAATTAATAATTGTTTTTAGTAATTCCTACAAAGGAATCATACAAAGTAACAGAAGCTAGGTTGACTGTTAAAATATGCAATGAAATTATTTTAATTGTGTGAAGAATGGATGGCATCACTTTAGTGTGGTTTAGGTTATTTCCTATGGGTTACTCTCTATTAATTCTTTTTCATTTTTAGGGTGTCCAACTTTCGTAAGACCCTTTCCCAAGGATGTGTTTTAGGGTAGAGGTGTTAGCTCTAATGGTTGTAGAATAAATGACTAAGGAATGAGGAGTAGAGAGGCATGGCAACCCTATTGATAGAGCTATTGATTTTTGGTGATAACTATTATCCATTTTCGAGTGGCCAACTTCCGCAAGAGCATTTCCATAGATGTGGTTTAGAGTGGAGGTGTTAGAAACAAAGGTTGATATTGGTATGACCTTCACCCAGGAAAACATTTCAATTTATGTTGAACACCTTAAAGTAACGCTTTTCTATATGATGATATTCATTGTTTTATTGGAGAGACACATCAGTAACTCCATAGTTTTATTAGAGATAACTAATTAACTCCTTATTTGTAGCATGTTTATTTTTTTTAGCAGTGGGATTTATTCTCTCTTTGCTAAAAGGTCTCCAATTCAACCTAGATTAATTAGGAAAATTTTTGTATTAAAAGGACAGGTTGGCTCAGGAAGAACTCAAGTTGGACATCCTATGAAGAGGCATGTCCCTTGGGTTATTACACAACCATTTGACTTGTATAATTACATATCGTGATGCCTCATTTAAAAGCCCATGAATAGAAAGTTTTCTCCATCATACTTGTCCCTCTTGGACAACCGCAAGTGTGGAAAAGGAAGACAAGTTTAACCATCTTCATTGAGCTTATTTAACCTCTATTTTCACTCAGTTTTATTTGCATTGACTGATTCGTTTTATCTCATATTTGACTATAGGAAGGCCATAGAATAAGCACAACTTACATAGGTTTTTTACCACGGGTTTGAATTTGACTACAGGGCCAAAGTTAACCACAGTTCTATTTTGACTAGCATTGAAATTCTAATATTTTAGCTGGTTTGACCAATGATGACTTGTTGAAGTATCTACTAGGTTTAACTGGTATTTTCACTTGGATATTGGCACATATTTCTAGAAAAAATGCTAATTTGTAAGCCTTGCTGAAGAATAATTTCTCCTAAAGAAAAGTTGTTGGGTTTTCTCCTAAGGTAGGGTTTCCCAAGATAAATTTGTTGTCTCTATTTTGAATGACTATATTTCTATGATCTTTATTGTTTCTATTTCATTCAGTATTGAGATTTTCTAAATATAATTATTCAATGATAATAATGGCATAAAACACTGGCTAGAAATCATTAGGAGTAATTATCTAGCTGCAAATCATATTCTATTGTACATCTTGTAGAAAATTCAACATGGTATCAGGGTTTTGCTAAAACATCAACTATTGAAGTCAATCGTAGAGACCAATATTCACCAGCCTCGTTGGTTTTTGGATCTCTTTTCAAAGTGGCACCAAGTCTCGGAGTTGAAGATAGGTTGGATGGTGTTATCAACTTTAGATATTGGAAGATCATGATACACCTTTCCTTGGAATAAAATTAGCTTAAGGATCATGTGGAGGAAGTTATTCCAGAGCCAATGGGAGATTAGGAGAAATCCAAGCAAATGAAATCAAAGGGATATTTTCTTGTCTCTACTCTTGCATGCACATGGCTAGCTTTTGAGATTCTCTCTCAAATTTGACAGAGAAGAATTGACCATTACAAGTGGAACCTGGAGATAATCCAAGTATGAAGCGAAAGGAGTTGGGTAATTTTTTTTTAGCTAGTGTCCAGAGATTCTCTACACATGGGATATGCTTTGTTTGTATTAGAATTGAAGAAGAACTTGCTCTCTATCTCAACATTTTAGGATAGAGGTTACAAAGTTTCATTCATTGATGGTGAGCTTCTTGTATGGCCTAAGTGCTCAAGTATAGACTTAACAAAAGTGATTGATGTTCGAGAGGGAGAATTATACAAATTGATAGAATGACTAGCCCAAGAATTAGTATCATTCTATGTGAGCTATGGCATTTGAGATTTGATCATCTACATTTTAGGACATTGTCAAGTCGAGGTTACTCAAGATGTTACTTTTGACGAACAGGTGTCCTTGATGAAGTCTAGAGAGCCCCACATGGAAATTGATAGTGAGAAGCAAGAGGCTCCAAAGAATGTGAGTACAATTCCATCTATTCCATATGTTCATCCTTTAGAATATCAAGAGGATCTAGCAAATATTGTGGATCTGCTGAGAGATGTTGCTGACACTTTGCAGAATGTAGAAGGGAAAGCAACTCCCCATGGTACTTTTAGGGAGAGAAGACAACCACTGAGGTTCTTGATTTTATGAGCCACATCATTGATTTTGAGTTGTCTGATTATGAGGAGGCAATAGGCCAACATGTTTGGAAGGATGCCATGATGTAGGAGTATCAGTCCATCATGAAGAATGATATGTCAGAGATAGTTCTAATATCATAAGGGAAGCTAGTGGTGACTTCCAAATGGATCTATAAGATCAAGAATGCAACAAGTGGCAACATCAAGAAGTACAAAGTGAGGTTCGTGGTTCTCCCAGAAAGAGGGAGTGGACTATGAATAGATGTTTGCTCTAGTCACCAGGCATTACAATTGTTGTTTCTAATACATAATTTATGGGTTGGAAGATACATCAACTGGAAGTAAAGGTTGCATTCTTAATGGTGTTATTGAGAAGGAAGTGTACATAAAATAGCCTCAGGGCTTCGAGATACATGGGAAGGAGTCCCATGTTTGTACATAGAAGAAATACTTGTACAAACTCAAGTAGGCACCAAAGGCATGGTATTCTAGGATTGATGGGTGCTTGATGAGCTTGGGCTTCACTAAGAGTGTTGTAGATCATGACCTTTACTGCATGATTTTCTATGATGATTCTTTTATCTTGGTTATGTATATGGATGATATGCTTATTAATGGAATAGAGAGACTCATCATTAGGTTCATACGGGAGTCGGCCTCAAAGTTTGAGATGAGGGATCTTGGATTGATGTATTATTCTTGGGATTGGTGGTGTGGTAGATATCAGATGATGGATTGTAAGTCCATGGCTACACCTATGGTGACAAATCTAAAGAACTTGAGTTATTCTTCTTCAAATTTTGATTTGGTGGATCCCACGATGTATAGATAGTCAGGAAAGTGGAAGGATCTGCCTTCTAACAGGATGTCTTGGGATTAAGATTTTCATACTAGATGCTCAGAGATAGGAGGTCTCTAGGAGCAGTTTTCCTTCTATGAGCGGACCATCTACAACAGTATGGTTTATTAAGAGAGGGAGTGGCAATTGTAGGATAATTTTCTTTCATGAAAAAGAAAGTAGCTAGGATTTCCATACGAGGATTTTCTTTTGTGTTAGAGGGAGCACCCATTCGGGGTGACCAGAAATAATTTGTGGTGATGGATCTAGTGAAGGAAGTTCGCTAGGTTATGGTTAAGTCTATTCATGCGTCAAAGCATGTGTTGAGGAACATGCATGGTATATTTGGATATGGTTAGATATATGTCTAAATTGGTGAAGTGAGGTTGTCGGGATATACTAATTTAGATTGGGCCAAGAGTTTAGAGGAAAAAAAGAGCATATCAAGGTGTTTCTTCTACTTGGGATCATTTGTGATATCCTGGTTTAGTAAGAAGTATAATTTTATCACACTTAGTACAACAAAGGTAGATTATATTGCAGCCAATGTCGCAAGTCATTAAGAAGTGTGGATTTAGAAGCTTCTTGTAGGACTATTTGATCAAGTCACTTCATTCGAGACATGGCTCACAAGGGAACAATCAAGATCTAGTACATATCCACAAACTAGTAGATTTTGGACATTCTCACCAAGATTTTATCTAGAGCAAAGTTTGTACACCTTAGAGACAAGTTTGGCATGATGTAAAAAGTCTCCATCCTTGAGAGACAATGTTGATGTCTTTGCAAGATCGGGCATACCAACTCCTGAGAAGTCATGCTAATTTGACCAGGGATGATTATTACATTCATCTAAGTAGACATGTTGATTTGGTTGGACCATGTTGATTTGTTCAGGGGTGAATGGCCTAGGGAACTTGCAAAATAGTGCAGACATTTTCCTAAGAGGCAAGGTTGATTTTCATGGGTCATGATAATTTGACCAGGGGAAATTGATACATTCACCTGAGAAGCCATGTTGATTTGGTTGGGCCATGCTAATTTGGCTAAAGGTGAATGGCCCAAGGGCAGACCTTCTCCTAAGAAGCCATGTTGATTTATCTAGGTCATGTTGATTTGACTAGGGGAGTTGGATACATTTACCTAAGAAGCCATGTTGATTTAGTTGGGTCATGTTGATTTTGCCAAAGGTAAATAACCTAGGTTACTCACATTGCCTGCTCTAGGATAGAGTGATCCATATCTATAGACATCCATGTGAGGGAACACTACATCAACATAGCAATCTCATGAACTTTTCTTATGGAGGAGAAATTTTATCTAAGGGGAAATCTATTTTTAGCTAAGGAGAATACCTCCCTCACTAAGAGGGAGTGTTGATTTTTGTGTATCATCAAGAGGTATTCCTGCTTTTTGAAAAGGTATCCAAGTAGGCCTAGATGAATTAGGAAATTGTTTATATCGAAAGGATAGGCCATCCCAAGAAGAATTTGTGTTGACCAACCTATGAAGAGGTGATTCTCTTGGATTATCACACCCCCAATCAACTTGTATAAACAAAAATTGTGATGCCTCATTTCAAAACCCATGAAGAGAAATTTTTCTCCATCATTCTTATCCCTCTTAGATAGTCACATATATGGAGAAAGAAGACAATTTTGAATATTTTAATCGAGAAAATTTAACCTTTTTTTAACCAAGTTTAGCTTCCATTGACCAAGTTTTTAAATGTCATATTTCACTATGGGAAGGCCACAGTTTGACCGCCAGTTGACTGCAGGGTTTTGACCACATGTATGAATTTGGCTTTAGGGTCGAAGTTGATTGCAGTATTTTTTGACAAGGATGTTGACCAACATTTAAATCATAATATTTTAGCTAGTTTGACCAACATTGACTTAGTAAAGTATTGACCAAATTTGACAGGTATTTTGACTTGGATATTAGCACAAATTTCTAGAAAATTTGTTGATTTGTAAACCCTGTAGAAGAATAATTTCTCTTAAATAAAAGTTGTTGGGTTTTCTCCCAAGGATGAGTTTCCCAAGGTAAAATTTGTTTTCTTTATTGTGTATGGTTGTCTTTCTATGATCTTTTCTATTTTTTCTACATTTATTGTTGAGATTTTATGAAGTATAATTATTTAGTGATAGTAGTGGCATAAAATACCAGTTAGAAATCATTAGAAGTAATTATTTAGCATAAAATCATATTTTATTGTACAACTTGTAGAAAATTCGACGTAGGGATGATATGGTTAATATGCATATTATTTTCCAACTCATTGTAAGAATGTTATAGTCACTGATGTAAAAAATAAGTGTAACACTATAGATAATTTCCTCTAGTGGGGTAGGACATTGCTTACCCATGAGATAGGGTGGCTAAGACCTTTAGGCTTTGATATCTAGTATAGGTGATTGCCCTTTCTATCCACTGAGGTTCAATCTCAGACATGATATCAAAGCAATAGCATATGCAATATGAAAAATAAGTGGCTTAGAAACGAGTTGAAGAAATGGCAAATCACACTAGGATAAAGGCTAAGGACAAAGGATGAACAATGTAGGAGGGCTTGAGAAAACAACAACCTATCATTCCCCATACATGATTAAGTTTATCTCTGGCCATCAAAATCAAAATGCCAAAAATATTTTTTTTTTGAACATCATGAGTCACACAATTATTCAATAAATCATAACCCTAACCTCATCTAAAACAAAATGATAAAAAACTAAATGTTATTGAAAGCATGGAAAATTGTCATGGCTACATAATGTGGGGGAGTAAAATACTTTAAAAAATCGTTCTTTACTCAAGCATAAAATAATTCAAATTCAATCATTGAAAGTAAAAGGTGAGGAATGTACTAGGTGAGACAAGAGATAGTGATATGTTTAAGTCTTGCTACTAATGATATTTATGTTGCCATGGATCTAGTCGGATATATGTGTTAATTCCTCTAGGTTGATAATCAGAGGAAGAATATCACAAGTTTACCTAAGCCAATAATAAATCAAATGCCATTTTGAAACTTTCATAAAGTATGAAATCTCATCATTCGTTGTCATCTCTCTAACCTACCCTTGTCTGGTTTCATTGAAACACACAAGATTTCTAATCCAATAGGCTTTCTTTCTTGATCTAAAAGGAACTCCCATCCGCCTGATCGACTAGTCTGCTTGAACCAAGGTCGTACCATAGCATGGTGCTTGTAAACTCAATGTAGATAGTCACAAACAAACCAAGTGGTGTGACCTTTGGTTAGCGTGCACATATTGAAAATTCCATGGTGTATAGTGAGTACTTAAAACACCTTGTTCACCTCACATGTGATCCTTAAACAATTTTCATCTTATTTTGAACATTATTAATAATTCACTCATAAAATTCCTAAGATTATTTTTTTTATTCTAACATAAGTGTTAATCCCTACTATCTCAATATGGAAAGCTACAAGAGGTGTCCACACTCCAACATTGTTCCCCAAGTTGAAACATTGTTTGAGGAGGAAAGATGGAGTGGTTGGTATAATGGGATGGTATCCACTCTATGAGGTTTCAAATTCCACATAAACATCTTTGGCCCCTTGTGATACGTTTTAAGGTGTAGGCTCTCCCATCTTCATGGCACCTCTTACTAAGTCATAAATCTCTTTGATACATTGTATAATAAAAAATAAAAATAAAAACTAATTAGAAAAATATGTTCTTTAACCTAACTTTTGATCACTCTTATACATTAATATTATCATTAATTAAATCCATATTTATAATTATATTGTTAAAAAAATATAATAATATATCATAATAAAAAATAAAAATAAAAACTAATTTAAAGAAATATATGTTCTTTAACCTAAGTTTTGGTCATCTAGCACATTAATGTTATCATTAACTAAATTAATATTTATAATTATATGGTTAAATAAATGTTAATAATATATTAAGCATGTGCTTTGGTTGATTCAAGTAGCTTTGAAATTTGTTTATCTGGTTGTGGTAGTTGCATATTTCTTTTGTGAGATTTTACCTCCCACTTAAACTTGATGCTTTGGCTTTTTATGATCGTGATTCTATTGATTGTTATTCACATTTCGGCCTTGCACTAATGTACTGGACCATGGATAATGGAGACTTATGGATCCAATTACCAGTCTTTTAGCAACCGACAGCCATAGATATTTATGTTAGTTAATTGAAAAGCGCATTGATAATGTTCTTGAAAGTCTTTATATCCTATTACATGATTAAGTTGGCAGCATTCTTAAAATCCTCTCCATAATGTAAATTGGGAGTCTGCATCGACCATCGTCATTGGTAATAATTATTTAAATATTTTTGGTACATAGTTTTTGTGGGGCTAAATATTTATTGGGGATTTCAATTGAAAAAACGCATTCACAATCAATTCAAAGTTCCATCTATTTTTGGTATATGGTTTTTGTGGGATGAAATATTTATTGGGATTTCAATTAAAAAAATCATTCACAATCAATCCCATGAGTAGTATTCCTAGAACATAATTATTTGTTTTCTCCATTATATATTAAATATTACATAAGTCTATACTACTTTAAATTAATTTTAAATAATTTAAAGTTTCAATAGTTTGAGAATGGAAAAATGTGAAACCTGACTATTAAATTATTTACGATCCCTTTTGCTTGTGAAATAACAACGATGCAATTTATATGCGGGAAGTCAATCTGCTTGTAAATGTAGTAAATAGTTAAATGTTAATTCTAAAATTTTTACTGGATTCCATGAAATAAAATTCTAAGTGCTTCTTCACACAAATTGTCACAGGTTATTCTATTGAATGGGAGCCGAAGTTGAATGTGCCGGTAAAGAGAATTTTATTTCTGCAGTTTTTGAGGAGATAGAAAATCAAACATGTTCTATTAAGTAAAGTCCATGTTTACATATAATTGATACACACCGTTACAATTGGATACATTTCCAGCATATTCGAGAGATCATATAACAATCTCCAAATTTACAGCAAAATCTAAAAAAATTATTGCAGCATATGGCTCTATATACCATAAGTCCTTCTAAAATACCATAAACCTGTACAACGATTACAACCAAATCACCAAATATGAACAAACCATCTACGTAAAAAAGTTCAAAGTTGTAAAAAACGGCATAGCCTCTATGCAAGAAGACGTCAGATTAGTGGAAAGGAGTTGATGTGGCCCTGCACATAAACCATATATTGAATCGACCTGATTGACAAAGAGAACCCCATTTTTTAAAGATCACATGCACACTTATTGTATTCTCTCTGTACATGAGCGAAGGATATGATGTGAAATAATCGTCGGAGCTCTAGGATCCTGCGTAACCAGTGTCCCATGAGAAGAGGTGAGAAAGACGTTCCAGTGATTTGGAATTGGAAGAGAACTTATCATTTCTAAAAAGTGATTGTCCTATGACGTTTTGTAAGTAAAAATGGGTCTTATGAAAACAAAAGTTTTAAGGGTCTCTTCAAGGTTAACGAGTTAGTTTACATGTGAACTTCTAAATAAGCAATATCATCATTTAATTCATAAAGGTATTCAAGAAGAGAAACAACAAAAAATTTGGTAGCAAAGTTCACCCTTCCTGGACTACATCTTCAGGCATGTTAACACACCCTGGCCGCTCCTTATATTCAGTGAAGAAGAGTACATAAAGTTTGCTCACAATATGAGCAGCTAGTTTCCCCTTCAAGGAAACGTTCTCCTACAAAGAACTCTCACTCTAAAAAACATGATAACTTACAGTTAATCATGAAACCATTAGCAAGAAAAGGGTTCTCCTACAAAGACTGAGTACTCCATCTGAAAATGAGCATACATGAGCATACAAGTACTACTATTCCACATTGAAGTACAAAAAGAGAGCTTTCCTCAACAGTACATAGTGAGAAAATGGAAACATCAGTCATACCATACAAGTCACAACTACTACAGTAAACATATGAAGGCTAGAAAACCCCTACAATGTCCTCTCCATGCTCAAAAGCCTTCAACAACTGCTCCAAAACACTAATTGATCATGACACCCATGGACTCAAACCTGCAAAACGTCTCTTCAAATGTGCTCCAATGAGCATACAAAGGTCTCCATAGGATCAAGAATGTGCAAAACCACCTATCTAGATTCTTCTTGAGCTCCAAAAGGCTAAAAACTATTCCTCCTATAGCTCTCCCAAGTTCTGAAACCTCCTCCTTTGTTATCCATCTTACAAACTGGATAAACGGTCTAACGGAGCTACAAATCCACCATGTTTTATGTTGTGGGGGCTACAAATTCACCCGTTGAAGGTGTGATTTGTCAGACTCAATTGTGACCTATGAGTTGACAAACATGTGAATAGAATCAATTCCAACCCATCTAGCTCAATATAGAGTACCCCATAAGGAAAATATCCCCGCCCTACTATTCAATCCAATTCCACCATTCTAGCGGAAGCAATATTGGATCTCGGGGGATATGGCAATATAAACTCCACATCCACATACCAATTTTTTAGTTGCCCCCTCAAAAAAGCCACATGGATATCCATCTCACCTTATAGTTGTGGTTTTTGTGCATATTCTTTATAGAAAGCACATATCTTATCACATATTTGACCAATGTCAAAAGGAACACATTCAAAAATTGTTTCCATTCTCCCCTGCCAGATGCCCCAAACTATGACGAAAGGTAAAGATTTATTCAAACTAAATTGCGGCATGATTCCACATTTTGAAGCATACCTCAATAGACTAAACATACCAACACCCAGGAGTCTTTAAATTTTGTAAGACTCGAACCCAAATTGCCACGACGAATGGGCATAGGATAAACAAATGTGTTATAGTCTCCATAGAACCCAAACATAAGGGACACCTCCTTAGGCCTTGGAAGCCTTGTTTACAAAGATTGTCTCATGTGAGCACCTAATTATGCCAAACCAACGAACCAAAGATTTTTATCTTAAATGGCATGTTCCAAGACCAAATATGCCAGAACCAACACCTTTATGTATATGGCTTGATAGAAGAAATGATGTAGGACTACATCTCATGTACAAATATATAAACCACTGTGGAGGTATCCATTCCAGAAAAGTGAATCATCCTGCAACCCAATAGATATACCTGCCAATTTCAACTTGATAATGTATTGCTCCCAAATATTTGCACAGTCACCTGTAATATCCAACTGTTTTGCATTCATCCATGTAGGGTATAACTACAAAGAATCCATATTGCTTTGGATATGGGATAAGTAATATACACCCCATCAGTGAAGATGTCAAGTTATTACATTCAACGGAGTGTTGACATCTAGAATACCATAAATGGGTTTGATCGTGATATTTATAGACCTACTCAAGCCAATCACCCAATGGATATTTTCAAGGAGGAACCACTTAATGTTCAAAAATGCCCTCCTTATATATGATCATGTCAATATATCTCCCAGACTAGCTTTAAACCATTCATGAAGAGATAATTTTTTGAAGTATTTTCCATGAACAATCTTCTATCGTATGCCATCACCTATAATGGCATGTCAAAAACTTTCTGTAAGAAGTGGCCAACCAAATAACTCTGTCTTTTAAGACCTTCTACCTGGAGATCTCATCCAGTCACACCAAATGATATTTCACCAGGCCATAGGAAATTTGTGATAATGGCATCTATACATTTTATGATATCCTTTGGAAGAAAATATAAATTCATCCAATGATTAGATATATTCTGGAGGACTGAATGAGAAAGTATCAACCGTCCTCCCATAGATAACCATCTGCGAGATCAGTTCAATAATCTATCCTCAAAAAATTTTAGTAGCCATTGTTAGTCCATGAGGACATATGTGTTTTCCATTGTTAGTCCATGAGGACACGTGTTTGTTTTCATTTGGAAGCCAAGGTATGTGAAACCATCCTCTAGAGGGGATGACTCCACCAAAAAGGTATCAACAATGTCTGCAATAATCCTCAGCTAGGAGGATAAGTGGATGAGAAAATACTTCAAATAGTTCATAAATAAACTAGTGACATCTCCAATCAATGAAATAATGTATAAAATTCATGCCCATTGTTCTAAGGATACGTGTCCAAAAAGTAAAACGTCATCAACAAACATAACATGGAATATGGATACCTTTTTGGTGATTTGTAAGCCCGAGAACAGTCCATTGGTCTTTGCCAATGATATATGCATACTAATCCCATCAATGACTAACATAAATAATAGAGAAGAAAGTGAGCATCCTTGTCAAAGCCCCCTAAATCCCGGAAAAAACCAGATGGAATGCCATTGATCAGAACCAGATAGCCAACCAAGGAGACACATGCCATTATCCACTCGACGACCCCAATGGAAAGCCCAATCTTGTGCAAAAACATGTGCAGAAAAGACCAATCCAAACAAGCATATGCATGATGGAGGTCCAATTTTAAAATAACACCATCGTTTTTCCTTCTTTTAATAGAGTGAATAGCCTCCTGCGTAATGGAAACTACATCCTAGATCTATTGATGCTCAGGAAACTGAATTTTTCTGGTAAATAATGTTAGAGAGATGATGTGTTTGTCGAGTAGCAATTATCTTAGATATTATATTATAGATGATGTTACATGAAGAAATGGGCCTTTAATAATTGAAAGTTCTATGATTGGAGGATTTAGGGATGAGCACAATAAATGTAGCATTAACCACACCCAAAATATTTCCTTCGCGCCTAGATTCCTCCACCAAATTTAACAAATCAACCCCCATTGTGTCAATAAAATGTGTAAAAATTTCTATCATCCATCCATCCAACCCAGGGCACTTATCTTGCAAAACAAAAAATGCAAAAATGATTTTTCCCATCGAAATCAAACCACCCACATCCCTATTATCATCCTTAGAAAACATATGGGGGTAATTTTGTATAAAAGGAATTTTTGTTATTGCCCTGTATCCATATTTCATAGATCTTCAAGCACCACATCTCCTACAGGTGCAAAATATGACTTTTATTTTCCTCTAATTCCATAATCCTTTAATGATATGACACACATAAGAGCCCAAGATAAGAGGGATCGCTAAGATGAAACATGTGCAAATCAATATCCCAGAGTTCCCATCAGTGTAGTTGTTTCTTCCTATGAACTCATTCTCGAACAACCATTTTAGCCTTTATCAACTTTGATGTGTACAAATGATAAGAAAAGTATGAGAATTATGTGCATATAGCATAATCATATATTAATTAAGTGGTAAATAATCAAATAATTATTTAATTATTTTTATGATTTTAAAAAATTTACATTTATTAATCATTAATTTATCTTATTTGTCCCGGGCATGGCATGACTGTAGCAATCAATTTCATGTTGACCGCTATTAGTTTTGTATTGACCATGGAAAGTTATAATGTTGAACTTTATAAATAATTAATGTATTTCTTTATTTTAATTAAAAAAAAAAAAATTTGTTATCATTTCATTAGCGTAAAAGTTTGTATGCCTTATTTAAGGGTTCTTGACATGTGTCCCATGCCCTTGGAACTCGCCATTTTTCACGGCGATACTATAACCTAATTAAACAAATTGATAAAATTTAATACCCATGTGAGTTTATATTATAAACCTGACAGTTACAATCTTCGTGAGTTTTGAATCAAATTGTATTGGAGGTCATTACATTGTTAATGTAACTAGAAGCCATTTTTTTTCATGTCGGCAACACTACTAATTTCTAGGAACTGTAATCTAACAAATACCTCTCAACCTTAGTTTGTGATGGAAATAGAACACAAATTTTTAGCACAACGTGAGGAAATGGTGCCATGTACATCAAAATTGTCTTGAAGGTTGTTCTCCATCATCCACATGTATTTAAAAAATTGCATGTACTCATTGTCACGCATGGTTATTACATTGTGTTGAATTCTCTATAAGATGGATCCATACAGAATGTTTTGCTTCTTGTGAAAATATGAGAGGTTTGCCTAGTTGTGGCATGATAGCATGTGTTTAGCCTTTCTCCATTGAAAATTCAAGGAATTTCCACGAGGAATAATTCTTCGATGTGCTTGATGAGGCTCATCAATAAGTATATTATAAGGGTCATAATGCTATCCTCCATCTTTAGAACTATCTCTTTCTCACATTTATTTACATTTTTTGTTATATTATGCTTAGTGAGAGGGGTAAAAGATGTTTTGCTATGTCATATGGCCTAATATGGTTTAATTACATAAAATGGAGCATTTTTGAGATAATTTACATGTAGGGGCTTAGAGTAGACAACAGGGAGAGATTATAGCAGGTTTTCCACCTCCTTAACTCCTTCAAATAGCCCAATATCACCACATTCTCTCTCATAAGCTCAAGGTCATTGGCAACCATGCAAGACGAGGTTATTGGCAACCAAGAAAGTGCAGTTAATGAAGATCATGAACCACCAATATCAAGTTATATAAACATTCTTATTTTCTAGGGACATGCTAGTAGCTACCCTCTTGTATAAATAAACATGTAAAAGAGCTCATTAGGATTTGAGTTTTGTTTTTAGTTAGGTAGTTATTGAGCTCAAATACTTGACACTGTTATTTTTTATTTGTATATGATGTATTAGATATTGATGTAATGATAATGAGAATTTGCTTATTGGTTCAGCACTGAGTTAGTTCCAAAGGGCTGAGGCTCCTAGGTCTAGGCCCAAACCTAGTGACTTGGTTCGGTCTTGTGTATTTGTATCTCCTTTTGTTTCAAATTTCTTATTAGTTTCTTGCATTCCATTATAAAATAACCCATCAAAATCATGTGATTGCAACCTCTACCTCATCTCTCCCATGGGAGCATGAATAGAAGGATCTACAATCACAACCCAAAAATACTATGTTTATGATTTCTTGGAAGAATATTTATGTTAGCCATCTTGTTTTTCATATGCTTATGTAGCTTAGGAGTTGATTTATTGACTAGATCAAAGTTTTTGGCATAGATTATATGGAATTCAAATTCAGCTCATCTTTTCCACTACTAGTTATTTCATTTTGTCAATGATAAAAGGGTATATGCATGTGATCGTTGCAATGTTGTTTGGACCTGCAGGCAAGGGCACCTTCACCACCTCCATCTTGGACTTCGTCACAATCTTTTATGAATCCCAAATTCTATCCTCAAATTTATGTTCTTGAGATGATTCTCCTAAACCACCATGAGCATCTCTCCTAGTGAAAAACAGGCCTTCAAAAGGCTCTAAGCTTAGCTAGGGGTTGTGGCCACCCTTCATCCATTTACCTCAACCTCCATCCACCTATTCCATCCCTTGAAGCCATCATTTCCACCTCTTAAACCTTCTCGACGGCCTTCCGATAGCATTACAAGCATTCTTGTAGAAACCCCCTATAGCAACAATTTTCCTCACTAGTTTTGACCTTTGCTACAATTTGGACTTGGATTAGAAGAAGGTTGACCCCCAACTATGACTCCATGATCAAGGGCAACTCCTAGGCCACTCCAAACTCTCATTTTCCTTCATTGAAAAATTGAATAGCATTAATTTCCTTATCACAGATTTGGCACAAATAGGGCATTGGTTTATATGCAAATGTGAGCTAGATAGATGATACATATAATCTTGAGCTTTGATTTGGTAGGTTAGTTTCTTACCTGCAAATAGATTTGGTAGCTAGATGGTTGATTGCAAAATAGTATAGTTCCCTTTCTGCAAGTAGTGTAACCCTTATCTTTCATGAATTGATTCCATAGCATTTACAAGTTGAAGTTCAAAAACATTTTCCTTTTTATAATTAGAGGTAGCTTCTAAATTACACCTTCATTAGTTAGTTTTTATTCTAATTAAGTAGGAGGAATGGTATTAGAGAATTATTGATCAAGTGTCCTAGTTGATGGTGGCATGAATATAATTCCATCTAGTGTGCATATAGCACTATCACCTCGAAGTTTGTATGAACTTCAAGTTGATAAATAGAGTTGAGGAGCGCTTGGGAGTTGCAGCACTCTTGTTGCAATATCAAGGCTCACCACTTTTTGGCATTGTTGTCAAGGAGGTGTCTAGGTAGACACTATTTCTTCTTAAGCATTATTTTTTGTTTTGCATACAGTTGAAGAAGAAACATAAAATAAAAAGAGAAAATTTTCTTTCATGCCTCGTAGGAATGGAGATACTCAAGGAAATTCTTACCAAATACCCCCACACCCTCAAGTAGTAAACCTTCACTTTTCTTCGATGACTACCAGCTTCCCTCTCTGACTACAGGGGAGTTAGAAGACCCTCTAGGTGAGCAACCTAAGATATTTGAAGAATCTAGTGGGGAAGAAAAAGAACCCACTTCACCTACCCAAACCATGTGTAACACCCCAGGATCCATGAAGGAATTATTGTGGTTATTAAATTCATTTTTTATGTTTCTGCATTAATTTCTTTTACATTATGAGAATGACTGGGGTTGGAAAGCTAGAGTACAATTTGTTACCTAATTTGTGATTAATTAGGAATTCTGACATATTAATAAAAAAAATTGTTTACTATAATTAAAATAAACAGTTACACCCCTACCCTGGAAAGGGAAATATAGAGGGGAAATGAAGGAAAAAGGGGGCTCTCCTAGAGTTGGGAGAAACAACCAGTGGGAAGTCACTCAACTACAGTAAAACAGAGTGTAGGACTTGAGGCTCAACAGTGAAGTCCTCAGGCCCAAGGCACCAACTGTAGCTGGATATAATCCAGGTGAAAGAGAGAAAGTGCTCAGGGGAGAGCCTAAATGTGATCGTCAGGCTCGTGATTGGGAGGAGATACTTTCTAGAAAAATCTGGACTTACATATTGACAATTAAAATTAGATAAGTATTATAGATTTCTTTCGAGGAAAAGTTGATATTGGTTTATAGAAAGATATTTGTTTATAAGAATATAATCAATTAGAATATTTATCCAGTAACATACAGTAGTGTAGTAAGCATTAACCTTGAGTGAATAAAGATGCAGGCTTACCACATGATATTTCTACCAAAATAATGTGCAAGTAGTAATATTGAACAATCACCCATAAAGGATTTATGCTTAAACTATTACTTTGACAAACAAGAGATATACTGTAATAAACTATTTTCTTTGACAAAGAGAGGATATACTGTGAGAAGTAATTACTGTCGAGTTACGAAAACATGCAGCAGCATTTCACTGTCGAGTTAAGAATACATGCAGCAGCATTTTACTGTCGAGTTACAAAGACATGCAGTAGCATTATTAGAATCCGATAAAATCATTCATTATATAAGCATGACATTTCTAAAATCCAATGGAACAATCCTCTATGATGAAGTCAAATATTACTTATAAATTTATAACGAAGGAAATATTAAAAAGCTAAAGTGGAATCTCCTCTCTCAGCGAAGACCGAGAATCATTGTTCTAGTTCAAATAATAAGGAAATTGAATAAACGACAAGGAGGAGATAAATCTTTAGCCAGTAGTTAACTAATTATATCAAAGAAGAAAACAATAAGTAATTTATAATTCTCGACAAGATTACATCATAATTGTTTTCATAATCATCAATCATCTTTGCAGCAAGTGGCAATAGAGCCAAAGTGTGAACAGACATAATGGAATAGCAAAATAGTTGCATATATCTATAGGAATAAAATGAAACAGTTTGACAAAATCAGATAACGAGTGTTTAAACTGAAGGAAAGGCCGAAAGGCCTCAAGTTATCAGTCCCTCGAACTGGAGGAGTTCCAAAAATTATTAGTTACAAATAACTTACAATGACAGCGATAAACTCATGAATCTCAGAAGAAAACCATGAAACCTATCTACAAATATACATTGATTTTCTGAGGATGACAATATAAGCCACTCTCGTAATCTTTTAATTAAAGACATGAAGATGGTAAATATAGGCTAATACTTCCGTTAGACCAAAATTTCTTCAAGCAACCAAAATAAAAAACATTCAGCTTAGAGAGCTCATGTAGATATGTTCCAACCTGTGACAAATTGTGAATACAACGAGTTTGCAAGGGCCCTGGAGATTCGGGCTTAAAGAAAGCACCCTAATAGTAGAAATAGCTTACCTGCATGGACATCAAGGTCATTCTCAGAACCTACAAGAGAATGATTGTATTTCTATTAAATTGTAAAAAGTATAAACATGAGAAATTCATCCTTACATGGGTTTGGAGAATTCCTCCCGTGAGCCGCCCTCCTATAGTACACAAAGCCCTTCACCGGGTTAGGCACAGTATGAAAATGGCAACCTATAAATGGAAAAGGTCAATGGTCAAAAGCTTACCTTCACTAAACTAGCATTTGAAACCAGCATCCTTCGCTAAGCCAGAGGGAACTTATGTCAAGTCTGGCCAGCAAAAACCATACATTAACCCTATGTACCAAGAAGTTTTCAAATACAGTCATTAAATAATGAACCATGAACCATGGACCATTGACAAAAGACGCAGAATTAGTTGAGGAACTAAGGGTTGAAGTCGTTGCAAAGCGACCAACACCATCACCTCCGGGAATCAAATGAATTCATGTTCGATCGGAGATGGTGATTCAGACAGTTGGAAAAGCCCTAAACCCTTCTCACCATTGGATTTCTCCAACCAAATCAATAGATGAGGATTACACCAACTTTTGCGGTTAGACCAAGTGGAGGGATGGATGCATGTAATGGAGCAATCTAGATACAAGCCGCGTGGCTGAGTGTACAAGAGGTCTACAACCCAAGGCTAGGTGATGGGCAGGAGGCCATGTGACTCATTAAGGCATGGTAGAGCAGAATGCTATGGCATTTAACACAGTAAATAAATCAACCATCATGCCATAAAAATCCACACCCGCCTCCGTGGCATATGAACCATTTTGGTATAATGCTTAAGCTCAAACATTAAAGTTATATATATACTATATATATATATATATATATATATTATATATATATATATATATATATATATATATTATAATATATATATAATATATATATATATATATATATATATATATATATATAATATAATAGATGATATATATAGATATAGATATAGATATAGATATAGATATAGATATAGATATAGATATCTATATCTATATCTATATCTATATATATTATATATATTATATATTATATTGTTTTAGTTGTTACAGTGTGGTATCAAAGCTCAGTTTCGTATATTTAGACCTTTGGGATATATATATATATATATACAATGAACTCTGATCTCTTTTAATTTAACTAAGTGAACATGTATGTGAACATAGAGATCACCTTAACACAAGAAGTGACAGAATGCAGAGGAGCCTAGGACCACCCAATTCACTAGGAAAAAACTATGTGAATGCTAACCCTGATATTTGGATTCAATTGGGTGAGGAATCGCATCAACCAAATGCAGTCCTACTCGAAACCATGCAGTAACTCTATGTGGAGATGACAAATTTAAGAACAAATAACAAACGGTTACATCTAGAACAGGAGAAAATCCTTTGAAGTTTGTCCAATTGACAGAACCAATGACATCCTGACCCCAGTGTTGAGGATGGGGAAAAGATCCCAACAGATCAGCATGGAGAATAAAATGCGAAGCCAGCTAAAAAAAACAGGGAAGATGAAGAAGGATGCTTAGACAATGTTTCCGACCAGCACAAGACAAAAAGACAAAAATCTGAGTTACAAGGAGAATTTAAAAAAAATTAAACCATCACCTTTTGAAGGAGAATCTAAGGAGGCAAAAGAAGCTTGGTTAATTGATATGAGAAAATATTTTCAAATTTATGAGTACACAGATAAACTAAAAGCTTGATTGATAGTTTATCAGTTAAGAGGTAAGGCTACCCTTTGGTGGGAAGAAATTAAAACAATGAGGAAAATTGATGAGGAACAGGTTACATGGAATGAATTCCAAAGGCATTTCAAAGAAAAGTATCTAGCTGGACGTTATTATGACAAAAAAAAAGGAATTCCACTAGTTGAGATTGGGAACCTTAACCATGGATGAATATGTGCCACGATTCACTTCCTTACTGCGTTATGTGCCTTATATGCAAGAGGAAAAGGCTAAGATTCAATGTTTCATTAGTAGCTTACCCAATTTTATGAAGGAAAAACTTGAGTTCAACTACCCCAAAACGATGGATGATGCAGTGCGGAAATCCCGCATCTGCTATCAACAAATGAATTAGAAAATCGTAGGACCTAAAGGAGGTTCAAACAAAAATGGAAGAAGTTTGATTCCAAGCAGACGCCCAAAATTTTCTAATAGCAAAAATGTACAGCAAAATCCTTTTAATAAATTCCTAGCAAGGAATCAACCCAAAATTGCTTATTCGAAAAATAGATAGTCAAAAGGGGTTAATAAATTTAGTAATGACCAAAAGTCAAAACCGTCGCTGCGATGTTGGGGATGCAGAGAACCCCATTACTACAAAAATTTTCTGCATAAGGCAAGGACGAAATAGCTAGCAAACATGCAGGAAGCTTCCACTGTTGGAAAAGTGGCGAGGAGCATGCCCAAGATTAATGCTTCCCTATATGATTATCAAGCAAAGTATCAGCCCACCATGATTGAATGTGAAGGTATGGTTGTTAAGCAACCTGTTTCAGTTTTGTTTGATCCCAGTGCTAGCTTAAGTTATGTTAGTCCTAAGGTGGTAGAAAAATGGCAACTGCAGAGCAGTAAGTTTCCAAAACCATGGCTAGTTCAATTAGCCACCAGGATAAAAAGAAAGGTAGTTGCAAAAACAGAACATTGTCCCATAACAATCTCAGGACAGCCCATTCACGTGAACCTAAACGTTCTTCCTTTGGGTTCATATGACATTTTAATTAGAATTGATTGGCTGGAAAAATGTTGGTCCCTAGTTGATTGCAAACAAAAAACTATCAATTTTATTTCAGAATCAGGACAAAGAAAGGAACTTCAAGGAATCAAGACCAATACCAAACTATGCCCTATTACTGCTAGTCAGTGACGGAAATGTATTAGGAAGGGTTGTCAAATATATGTTGCTCAAGTGGGATTTACCAACACCAAAAATAAAATGACCTCCTTGGAAAATATTCCTATTATTCAGGAATTTGCTGATGTATTCCCTGAGTCCATTCCTAGATTACCACCCAAGCGAGATATTGACTTCACCATTGAACTAATTCCAGGCACAACCCCTATATCCAATGCCCCATACCACATGAGCATACCTAAATTGACAGAACTCAAAATGCAGCTTTAAGAGCTTCTAGATAAAAAAGTACATCTGCCCTAGTGTGTCCCCTTAGGGAGCCCCCATACTATTTGTACAGAAGAAAGATGGAACGTTGAGATTATGTATTGATTATTGTTAGTTAAATAAACTAGCCATCTAAAATAGATATCCCTTGCCACATATTGATGATTTATTTGATCAAGTGCAAGGAGCCAACGTATTCTCAAAAGTCAATTTAAGATCTAGCTCCCACCAAATAAGAATAAAGGAGGAGGACATTCACAAGACGTCACTCTGAACTCTTTATGGTCATTACGAGTTTGTAGTGCTGCCATTTGGCCTCATAAATGCCCCAGCTATCTCTATGAGTTTGATACACAGCATTTTCCTACCCTATCTTGATAAGTTTGTATTGATTTTTATTTATGACATTTTGATATACTCTAAAAATCAGGAGGAGCACAAAGAACATATGAGAATAGTGATGCAAACTTTACCGGAGAACCATTTGTATGCTAAATTTAGCAAGTGTGACTTTTTCAAAGATTAGATCCAATACTTGAGTCACGTTATATCATCACAGGGGATAGCAGTGGACCCAGAGAAAATCAAAACCATTATCGAATGGGTCGCTCCACAAAATGTCATGGATGTCAGGTCCTTCCTGGGTTTGGTCATGTACTACCATCGGTTCATTGAAGGATTTTCAAAAATTACTTTTCCATTGACCTCTTTACAGAAAAAGGGATGCACCTTCCAATGGATATCCAAATGTCAACAAAATTTTGAAAAATTAAAACACCTACTTACCATTGCACCTGTGCTAAAGGTAGCAGATCTAGAAAAGTATTTCATGGTTTGCACGGATGCAAGTAAAGAGGGTGTAGCTGGAGTTCTAACAAAAGAAGGAAAATTTATTGCTTACGAATCATGGAAATTGAAGGAGTATGAACAGTGATATTCCGCTTATGACCTCGAGTTAACAGTCGTAGTATATGCACTCAAAATGTGGTGACACTACTTGTTGGGGAAGAAATTTCTGTTGTTAACATATCATAGCAGCCTTACGAATTTCTTCAACTAGTCTAGCTTAAATACTTGACAAGCGAGATGGACAACATTTTTAAGTGAGTTCGATTTTGAAATGAAACATCTTAAGGGGAATGAAAATGGAGTGGCTAACGCATTGAGTAGGAAGGTACAGCAGATCAAACATTCCAGAAATCATAAAGGAGGCATCTATCAAAGATCCAAAATATACTTTTCTATGGTAGCAGACAAAGGAAGATTTTTGGAAACGGAAAAAATCAAATTTTGAAATAAATCTTGACCACATCCTTACCTTCAAAAACAGAATTTATGTTCTTAACCGAAACTCCGCTAAACAATTAATAATGGATGATTTTCACCATAAACCATGTGCGGGCCACCCAGGTTACTAGAAACTATTATCAGCCATCAAGAAAGGGTATTTTTGGCCCAGGTTAAGGAAGGATGTTACTGAGTACTTTTCTAAATGTTTGGAGTGTCAGTTGGCGAAGTCAGAACATCAGCATCCGCTGGTTTGTTGAAACAGTTGCCCATTCTAGAATGGAAATGGGAGGCTATATCATTAGACTTCATCACCAGTTTACCCCGCACTAAGAAGTAGCTCGACTCAATTATTGTGGTAGTAGAAAAATTGAACAAACTTCGCACTCCATACCTATGAAATCTACTTACAAAACTGTGGAAATCGCAAACATATTTATGAAGGAAATTTTTCGTCTGCACAGAATACCCAGAGTGGTAATTCAGATAGGGAAGTTAAATTTACATCTGCATTCTGGAAAGCCCTCTTTTCAGAATTTGGAACTGAGATCCAATTTTGTATGGCTTACCATCCTCAAACGAATGGAAAAACTGAACGGATAAGTCAGGTGCTAGAGGACATGCTATGCATGTTTGTGATGCAATAGCCACATAAGTGGGAGGACTACCTCCACTTAGTGGAATTTGCATACAATAATGGACATCATGAATCACTGGGTATGAGCCCCTTCGAGATGTTATATGGAAGAAAGTGCAGAGTTCCTGTGCATTGGAATAATCTGGTTAATAAGCTAGCATTGGGCCTCAACATGCTAGCAGAGATGGAGGAAACTGTTATGAAGGTTCGACAAAATCTAAGGGTTGCCGATAGGCAGAAAATTTATGCAGATAAAAAGAGGACATACAGAGAATTTCTATCGGGTGATCACGTGTATCTAAGAGTAAAACCTCGAAAAGGTTCCTCACAGTGGAGGGGTTGTGCTAAGTTAGCACCCTGGTATTGTGGACCGTTTCAAGTTTTGGAATGGATTAGGTCAATAGCCTATAAGCTTGCATTACCAAGCCACATTCGAGTTCACAATGTTTTTCATGTTTCATTGTTACAAAAATATGTGTACAATCCACAACATATAATAATTTGGGAAAATATTCAGGTAATGAGTTAAGGAAATATGTATTTTTTTGACACACTGTTTCGGAGGAAATTTTGACTACAAATTGTGTATGTGCAAGTTGAACCGGAAGGAGATTTTCTGGCATAACCTCTTTGTATTCTTGATTGGAGAGAAATCATATTGTGGAGGCCAACCATCACACCCAGGTTAAATTACAGTGGAACCACATTGGTCCAGATGAGGCCACCTGGGAAGAAGAGGGATTTATGCAGGAATCTTATCCAGCATTGTTTCTTTAAAACAGCAAAACACCAGGGACAGTGTTCCTCATATGCGAGGGGGGAGATGTAACACACTAGGATCCATGAAGGAATTATTGTGGTTATTAAATTTAGTTTTATATCTTTCTGCATTAATATCCTTTTCATTGTGACAATGATTGAAGCTGGAAAGCCAGAGTACAATTTGTTACCCAATTTGTGATTAATTAGGAATTCTGACATGTTAATAAAAATAAATTGTTTACTATAATTAAAAGAAACATTTATCAATAAACAGTTACACCACTGCCCTGAAAATGGAAATATAGATGGTAAAAGAAAGAAAAAGGGGACTAGCGTAGAGCTGGGAGGAAATACCAGTGGGAAATTGCTCAACTATGGTAAAAGAGAGTGCAGGACTTGAGTCTAGATAGTGAAGTCCTTAGGCCCAAGGGACTAACTGTAGATGGATATAATCCAGGTGAAAGAGAGAAAGTGCTCAGGGGAGAGCCTGGAGATGATCGCCAAGCTCGTGGCTGGGAGGAGAGACTTTCCAGACAAATCTAGACTTACATGTTGACAATTAAAATCAAATAATTATTATAGATTTCTTTTGAAGAAAGTTGATATTGGTTTATAGAAAGATATTTTTTTTATAATAATAAAATCAATTAGAATATTTATGCAGTAACATACAGTAGTGTAGTAAGGTTTAACCTTGAGTGAATAACCTCCTCATTGGAACAACCCATCACAAGGGCGGAGGCCTCAACTCAATGAACCTCCTGCTTTACTACCTCCACCTCCTCCTCAACCACAACTCACTCATCCTACTCCACCCAAACAACCGCAGATGCCTGATCAACCCAATCTGAACCTGAATAACAAGAAGGCACAGTAAGTCTATAGTGGAGAGGCATCTTATCCTACCTATTTTATGGAGATCCAAGAAATAAACCTTAGGTGTGTCAGATTGTTTCCAGATAACCAACCTTCATCTCCACCCAAAGAACTTGAAG
Organism: Pinus taeda; assembly: GCA_000404065.3. NCBI lineage: Eukaryota > Viridiplantae > Streptophyta > Pinopsida > Pinales > Pinaceae > Pinus > Pinus taeda. Next base: position 255,261 of record APFE031635660.1, on the reverse strand, counting down.
ACGAAAAGGAAGAGACTACCCCTCAAGTAATTCCACCTCCTTTTCCTGAGAGATTCATCCACCCTATCCAACACACCCCAAAAGAGATTGAACTTCTAGGAGAATTGAAGAATCTGTGTGTTAAAATACTACTTCTCTAGGATATTAAGATTGTTCCCATCTATAATAAGCAAATCAAGGAGAAATGTTTCAAGCACCTTGGAATAAGAAAAATAGACACCCCCACCATCAATGTTATTGGTCAATTATCTAATTTGATGTTGGGGACAATGATTGGCCCAAAATATTTAAACCTTGGAAGTCTAGTAGTCGATGTACACATTGATGGCATCATTGTCCCTCACACCTTGATTGATCTTGGGGTTGTCATTAATGTGATGACTAAAGAAACCATGCTAAAACTAAACCTCCAATGAGCCTTGAGAAAAACAACTTCATTGTTACAACTTGCAGATAGATCCATAGTTTCTCCTGAGGGATTTGTTGAGGATGTACAGGTCTCGATTGACTCTTGGGAGTATCTTATGGACTTCTTGGTTCTCTAGCCCAAAACCAATTTCAATGCCTATCCTCTCATCTTGGGAAGGCCATGGTTAGCCATTTTTATGCTTACATTAGTTGGGAGGTTGGGAACATGACCATTAAGAACGGGCATTTGTCCAAACAATTGGTATTGTATCCTCCTCCTCATTCATCCATTGAGCATGACCTACCCTTGTGGCTAGAAGAGGAGGAGGAAGATGAAGTGTATCATATAACATCCTACCCAATTCGTACCCTAGATGTCATTATAGGAGGAAGGAAACCTATTGAAGATGACCTTATTGACACGATCCTTTAGAACGAACCCCCAGTACCACGCCTCTTGATGAGCTAGTGAAAGAGTCTAAGAATAGTCCTTGGACTAAATTATGCTCAGTTGACCCAAATCCTTCTTCTTTCAAAGTTTTAGAATTTGGCCCATCTAGAACCTTGAAGATTAACCCATCTTTCTCAGCCAACTAAGAAGAGAAATCATGTAAGATGCTGAGAGAACGCTTATACTTCTTTGCTTGGAACTATAAAGAAATGAAGGGCATGCATACCTCGATTTGTAGTCATCAGAAATACATAAAGAAGGGATTCAAACGTGTAAGTGAACCTCAGAGGAGAACGAACCTAGCCCTCAAGGACATAGTAAAGGTAGAGTTGTAAAATTTGTTGGATGCAGGTTCCATATACCCCATCTCAGATAAGTGAGTAGGTGTCCCCTCTATTTTTAGTCCCAAAGAAGAATGGGGAATGGAGGATCAGTGTGGATTAAAGAGAATTGAACAAAACCACCAAGAAATACCATTTCCCTTTTCCGTTCATTTATCAAGTTTTAGATGGTCTTGTAGGGAAGAAGTTCTTCTCTTTCCTAGATGGATTCAATGGTTACAATCAAATCCAAATTAGCCTTGAGGATTGGCACAAGACTACATTCACATGTCCTTGGGTACCTTTGGTTATAGGGTCCTCCCTTTTGGTCTATCCAATGTCCCTACAACTTTTCAAAGGGAAGTTCTAAGAATATTTGTTGAGCTTGTCCATGAATCTGTGGACATCTACATCGATGATTTCACTCCTAATGGGTGTGACTTCCTAGAGGTTCTCTCTAATCTAGGAAAATTCCTAAGAAAATGAATTGAAATGAGCCTCTCGCTTAGCCCTAAGAAATGTGAATTCTTAATGAATGCATGAACTATCCTTGGCCATTCAATATCTCAGGAAGGAATACAAGTGGACCCAAACAAGATTGCCATCATAAAAAGTGTCCCTACTCCTCAAAAGAAGAGGGATGTTAGGAGTTTATTGAGCTTATATGGCTATTATAGGAGGTTTTTCAAGGATTTAGTAAAGTGGCTTCATCATTATTTGGATTGTTGGCCAAGGAATCTGAATTATGTTGGACAACTAGCTACCAAGAGGCCCTTGAGATTTTGAAAGAGAAATTGACCACTGCACCCATACTTAGGGGTCCAAATTGGGCTCTGCCTTTCCATATCCATGTTGATGCATCTAACAAATCTGTATGGGCAGCCTTGGGGCAAATAGATGATAATTTACCCTATGACATTTATTTCATTAGTAAAAAATTGTCTAAGCTTGAATTGAACTACATTATCACTGAGAAAGAACTCTTAGTTGTTGTACACTCCTTAAAAAAAGTTAGAAATTGCATCACTGGATACCAAAAGTTTGTGCATATTGTTCATGCAACTATTAAATATTTGATGAACAAGCCTGATGTGAATGCTAGAATCATTAAATGGTTTCTATTGCTACAACAATTTGATTTAACTATCATTGACAAGCCAGGAAAAGAAAATGTAGTTGCATATTTTTTTTCTATACTTTATTTACCTCCAAGTGATGAAGGGGTGGTTGATGATCAACTTCTAGATGAGCACCTATTTTCTCTCTCAATTCTTTCTCCATGGTTTACTAATATAGCCAACTACGTAGTAGCTGCAAGATTTCCTCCAAACCTGTCGTCTAGGGAGAAGAGCATAATTGTAAGGAAAAGTGCCCCTTTCACTTGGATTTGGGCCAATCTTTTCAAGCTGGGACTAGATCAAATCTTAAGGATATGTTTCAAGGAAGAGGAATTATTTGACATCCTCTTGGCCTGCTATGATGGAACATGTGGAAGTCATTTTGCAGCCAAGAGAACATCTTTCAAATCTCTACAAGTTGGTTATTATTGGCCCACTCTCCACCAATATGCAAGAAGGTATACCAGCAAGTGTGATCAGTGCCAAAGGATGGGAAAACCCACACCCAAGGATGAAATTCCTCTACAACCTTAAGTGGACTTAGAGCCATTTGACAAGTGGGGCATGGATTTCATTGGGCCAATTTATCCACCATCAGGGTAGAAAAAGTACATCATTGTGAGCACTGCTAACTTGACAAAGTGGGCTAAGACAAAGGATGTCAAACCAGCAACAAAAGAGATAGTGGTTGAGTTCTTAAGGGAAAATATTTTCTACAAATTTAGGCACCGCAGGGAGATAATCATCGATCAGGGAGCTCAATTAACATCATATCTAATTGAGAATCTCCTAAGGCAACATCATATCAAACAAAGAACATCTGATACCTATCACCCTCAAGAAAATGGGCAACTAGAGCTTACAAATCATGCAGTGGAGAGCATCCTCACCAAGGTTGTGAGCAGCAGTAGGAGAGATTGGGAAAACAAATTAGTGGAGGCCACTTGGGCCTATAACACCACTTGGAAGACAACTATTGGGTTCACTCCATATGATCTAGCCTATGGAAATAAAGCTATGCTTCCTATTAAGTTTGAGTATAACACGTTGAGAATGGTGGTGGAATTGGAATTAGATGTCACCTAAGAACAACAAGAGAGGATGATCTAATTGAATGGCTTGGAGGAGTTTAGAATGAAAGCCCTCCTACACAATGAAGTTATGCAATTGCAAAGGAAGGTCTCACATGATAGGAACATCATGGAAAATGTTTTTCAAGAAGGTTATTGGGCATTATTATATGATTCTAGCTTCAAATATTTTAAAGGAAAACTAATGAGAATATGGTTAGGCCCATCCCTGATAGAAAAATGTCATAACAATGGAGTTTTTCAAATCAGTACCATTGATGAGGAAGGGATCCCATTGCTTGTCAATGGCTACAGGCTGAAGGTATACAGAAAACATATGTTTAAGGAAAAATTCATCAGTGCAATCACTAGAGAAGCAATGTGATTGGGAATGTCATAGCCTCCAATCCAAAACATTTCAAGATATTTTTGCTTAAAGAAGAAAAATCAAAAATCAAAAATCAAAGGCTTGGATGAAAACCTTTATGAGGCATCTAAGGCCAACTCTTGGGTTGAAACCTCTTTGAGGAAGCCCAGAAGCAAAAGAAAAGAGAAAAAATAATAAATATCCCTAGGTGAAAACCTCTCTTGAAGCATTTAGGGCAGGCATACACGTTGAAAACTCCTCTGAGGAAGCTTGTGTGTCTCAAAAAAAAACACAAAAGGAAAAATCACAAGAAATGGATCTACACCATGTCTACTAATTTTGTTTTTTTGCAGGATTATAGACAATGGTAGATTCCATGGCTACAAGACCAAAATTCTCAATATTCCCTTCACTCCTCCATCCATCCAGTTCCTATCCATCATCCACACTGATTTGATCACCTCTATCCATATCCCATCAGCCAAAAATTCAAGTTTCACCCCTCTCTGGACTTATACCAGAAGCAGCTGTAGTTGCTATAAGAAGGTCCTATAGTGTTACAAAAGGGTTCTCAAAAGCTACAGGATGGATTTTTGGGGACAAGAACAACCCAACAAGGACCATATGGCCTTGAAAATGATCAATAAGGTTCCCCCACCATGGTCCATCATCCATCCCATTTCATAAAAAATGCACTTGATTCCTCCACTCTATCTTACCCTTGTTAAAATTTTGGAAAAATGAATAGAGGCCATTATAATCATTTCAACAGGTCTGCACTATTATTAATCACTACTCCCTCAAGATCCCATCATTATCCTCCACACTTGTTACAACTTCTCCAATAACTTCCATGCAAATTGAAGACCTTGGAGGAAAAAGGAGATGACTGTTACAGGAAGAAAACATCCTCCCGTAGCAACATGTCCACACATCACAAAAAGCATTAATCTTGTTTTTTTCTCATTAGTAGGGGTGATAGTAACTTATGATACCACTTTGAAGTAGTCATATCACTCCCAAAAGGACTCTCCACCAACAGTAGTAGCTTGGATACAACAGTCAAATATCATGAGGATCAATGAAGAAATACATGCGAAATCAGCCAACAAGTCAACTCCCTTGATGCCAATGATGTGGTCTAACTCCAACATGAAAATCCCTACATTAGTTTAATCATGAGGTAGGCACAGGTATGGAAAAATTTCACCCCCTCCCTATGTGTCAATAAAAAAACTATTGAAAAGTCGAGAGGAGATGTTTTAACATGCTAGAGGTGGCCAGGTAACGTGGCCACCCTCAGATAGTAAAATAAAGGTGATGGTAAGAATTCATGTAATGTGGAGATGTCACATCAAACCAGTTTGGATCACAGATAGTTGGTGGTGATTACAAGAAGAGGAGAAGTAATTACTCAGAGTGTGGACAATGGTCCAAAAGAGGAAACCCCATGTGACTGCCAAGTCACCACAGTGCTCCATGCCTAAGCCAAAAATGTCATATTATGTACTAGGGATCGAGTTCTTCTGTATAATCACTCATTTCAAAAATATTTAGGGAGAGGACAAGCTTAGGATGCCATCGAGAAGTTTCGAACCTCGTTAAGCAATTACTACAAGAAGGAGATACAGGCAAGCTTGCAACTGCTACAGGAGGGTCCAGAAACTACTATAGGAATATTGAGAGGGTGGAGGAAAGCCACAAATGTTTAAATTGATCTCCAAATTACCACCTTCATCTTATACCACTTGATAAAAAGTAAGTTCCACCACCTCCTTCATCCATCCATAATATTTCATGCAAATTTCACTTCAAATTCTATAGGAAGTAGCAGTCTAATTGTGAAATTAAAAAGTCTTTTCGGGAGGTAGAGTAATAGGGATGTAAGCAATTAACATCAACAATGAATTTTAACTCACTATTTCCACTTAATTACACACTACATCTATTGAAGATGTATCTCTCCCTCACTTAGCTAAAAACATAGAGAAAATATGGAGGAGGATTTAACATAAGGGAGCCCTCAGACATTAAGAAATCCACCTACACCCTCCTATGGCAGACATTTTTAGAAGACACCAGTGGCTAGGATTCTTCGAGTTGTTGAAAAAATATGATGATGACCTTTCCTTTGAATTTTCCATGTCTCTGAACTCACAAAAAAAGGATAGTGCCACCACTATGGTGAGGGGGCTAGTTATCTCACTCAACCCTAAAATAATGAACAGAGTGACAACCCTACCTCTAGGGATCAAATGGAGCAGAGAAGACAAAGCCACCAATGTCACTATTAAAAATAATTTCTTCATTGATAATGAAAAGCCCGTTGAGGAAAAGAATGGAGTTAGGAGGGAAATCCTACCTTATCCTCGGGATGAGGTGACCTACCATTTTCAAAAATACATCTCTTGTGAGGGAAGAATGAGTGTGGTATATGCCTACCACTTTATACTACTTCATATACTCAAGTTCTAGGAAAAATTGTCTCTCGCGTAAATACTTAGTGTTCCATACTTCCTCCTACAACCCATCAGGGACAAGAGTCAAAAAGTGAGAGAGGGAAAACACCAACACCTAGGCCACCATGGCCTTATTAAACTAATAGTGGTGGATTCCTTGAGTAATTTGAGAATCCATGTCCTTTGGTCCAAGTTCATAGACATGAATAGAGAAGCCTTCATTGAAACACAGACCCTCACACCAGGTGAGACTCGAGCCTCTAGTGTTGGAGGAAAAGAGGTAAAAATAGAGGAATAAGAAGAAGGGGCAAGGACATAAGAGGAAGAAGTAGGGTCATAAGAAGAAGAAAAAGAAATAGAAGTAGAAAGGGTAGTGGAAGAACCAGAGGCAAAGGTAAGAGGAGAAAAAGATTAAAAATAAGAGGGGGGAATAGCTAAAATCAAGTCCTAAGAAGATTATTGAGCCTAAAGAAACAGATATACCCCCAAAATAAAAATAAAAATGTCTCTAGGACCCACTAAACAGGAGGTATCTGCAACTTTAGCTACCTTAAGCACCCTAGTCAAGCCTAAAAGAAAGAGACAAAGGAAATCTCCCATATATTTTAAGACTAGGAAAAGCACTAGGATCAAACAAGGGAGGCCACAAACTCCCACAAAGGTCCCCATTGCAATTGAGGAGTCCCCAAGCAAGAAAGAGGAGGTGGGACCCACTGAAGGAAAAATCGAAGAGGTCACCTCTCCAAAACCCACAACAAAGACTACTATAACATATGTAAGGAGGCCCACCACCAGATCAACCTCCTTCAAACAACCCACGACACCAGCCACCCTCCAACAAGAACAAAAAAGGAAGCTACAAGAGGGGAAGAGTATGCTACAGGAAAAACATAGTATGTTATAGGAGGGGCAGAATGAGTTACAAGAGGGGCAGAGTGAGCAACAAGAGGGACAGAATATTACACAATAGCCATGGGAGGTAGTAGCCTCTCCAAAAACATTTGAGAAGGACTTCCCATAGCTCTAGGATCCTAGTACACAACCAAGCCTAAGCTCCTATTATGAATTCATTGAAGGAGGGAGAATTATTCCCCAAAACTTTGCAGTCCCACTTTTCTATGAGTTAGAAGTAGAAAGAGGAAGAACCCACACATGGATGCAAATTGCTAGGTCTAATAAGGTAGAGGATGTGGGCTTGATGGAAGAAAAGTTCCTTGAAATGAGAAAATAATTAAGTGAGCTGAGAATGAGGGAGTCCACAATGTATGATAAGCCACAGGCATAAAATATGTGGTTAAGAGAGAAGTTGCAGGAAAAAGAAACCCAACTTGCCACCATGGCAAGGCTCTCCATGGATCCATTATAGTGCAAACATCCATTGAAGTCTTATGCACTCCTTCTCAAAGAGAAGTGACTACAATTCTAGATCAAAACCTTAGCACAACATGGATCTATGCCATTTCAAGATTACAAATAGTTCATTGAATTTTTCAACCAAGCCAGCATGGAGAAAAAAGAAAAATTGTTTGAGTTTTACATCCATAACCTCACTTTAACTTATATGAATATTTGGGATCCCAATGCAATATTGGGGGATATAAAACTGATGGCCTCAGCATCCAGGATGACTCATGAGGAGGTGAGAGGTGAGGAAGTGAAGAGAGTCCTAGAAAAGGAAGAAAAGGAACCATTATATATTAGGGTCGAGCTAATAAGCCCCATGGTTGTCATTAGAAATAATAGCATCATCTCCAATGATTTTGTCTTAACACCTAAATACCTTTGCAACCAAGAACAAACCATCTTACATTTTGAAGACATAGTCTGGTTGTTGGGAATAGATATCCTGCAAGCCTATCAAAGGAGATGGTATGCCTTGCCCCGCAACCTCTAGATTAGAGAATATCACTCTCCTGAAAAGCTGATTGATTCCTTGGAGATGATACCCTTATACAAAAGGATCATGCAAAGATTAAAATTTAAATGGATAGGACTCAAACTCGATCTTCCCTTACTGTTAGACCTACAGGAAGGGAGAAATGAAGAAAAAAAGAAGGAGTGGAAAAATATAGAAGGAATGTAGGTTTCTATCCTCAATAAAGAAAATCATTTGAGCAACCCTAGGATGTTAGGAAGGCCACTAGGGCCATGAAAGAAATACACATAGATGACTGAGATGCTAAGAGGATGACCAACAATTTTAGTAAGGTAGTGATGATGAGGCTCATGAATAGGCACATTATAAGGGTCATAATGCTATCCTCTAGCTTTAGAACTATCTCTTTCTCACATTTATTTACATTTTTTGTTATATTATGCTTACTGAGAGGGGTAAAAGATGTTTTTCTATGCCATGTGGCCTAATATGGTTTAATTGTAGGAAATGGAGTATTTCTGAGATAATTTACATATAGGGGTAGACAACATGGAGAGATTCTAGGAGGTTTTCCCCCTCCTTAACTCCTTCAATCAGTCCAAGATCACAACACATTCTCTCATCAGCTCGAGGTCATTGGGAACAAAGAAAGTGCAGTTATTGAATATCAAGATCCACCAATCTCGAGTTATGGGAGACAAACATTCCTATTTTCTAGGGAGCTGCTAGTAGCTACCATCTTGTATAAATAAACATGTAAAAGATCTCATTAGGATTTGAGTTTTATTTTCATCTAGGTAGCTATTGAGCTCAAGTACTTGGCACTATTATTTTTTATTGTTATATGATGTATCAAATATTGATGCAACGATAATTAGAATCTTATTATTGGTTCATCACTAAGTTAGTTCTAAAGGGATGAGGCTCTTGGGTTTGGGCCCAACCCTAGTGGCTTGGGTGCCTCTTATGTATTTTTATCTCCTTTTGTTTTAAATTTCTTATTAGTTTCTTGCATTCCATTAGAAAATAACCCATCAAAAACCTATGATTTAAACCTCTGCGTCATCTCTCCATGGGAGCATGAATAGAAGGATCTGCAATCGCAACCCAAAAATACTATGTTTATGATTAATTGGAAGAATATTTATGTTATTCATCTTGTTTTGCATATGCTTATTGTAGCTTAGGAGTTGACTTATTGACTAGCTCATAATTGTTGGCATAGATTAGATGGAATTCAAATTCAACTCATCTTTTCCACTACTATTTGTTTCATTTTATCAATGATAAAAGGGTATATGCATGTGATGATTGCAGGGTTGTTTGGAACTGCAGGAAAAGGAACCTTCACCACCTTCATGTTGGACTTCCTCACACTCTTTTATGAATCCCAAATTCTTTCCTCAAAGTTCTGTTCTTGAGATCATTTTCCTATACCACTGTGAGCAACTCTCCTAGTGCAAAATAGGACTTCAAAAGGCTTTGAGATTACCTAGAGGTTGTGGCCACCCTTCATCCATTTACCTCAACCCCCATCCATCTTTCCATCTCTTGAATCCATCATTTCCACCTCCTAAACCTTCTTAGAAGCCTTCTTGTAGCATTACAGGCCTTCCTGTAGCAATACAAGGGCCTGTATCAACCTCTTGTAGCAGCCTATTTCCTCACCAATTTTGAGCTTTGCTGCAATTTGGACTTAGCCTATAAGCAGATTGACCTCTAGTTGTGACTCCATGATCAAGGGCAGCTCCTAGTCCACTCCAAACTCTCCTCTTCCTTCGCTACAAAATAGAATAATGTTAGTTTCCTTATCACATATTTGGCAAAAATAGAACATTGGTTTATATGCAAATGTGAGCTAGATAGATGATACATAAAATCTTTAGTTTTGATTTTTTAGGTTATCTTCTTGCCTACAAGTATATTTGGTAGCTATATGGTTGATTGCAAGATAATGTAGTTCCCTTTCTGCAAGTATTGTAGCTCTTATCTTTCATGAATTGATTCAATAGCATTTATGATCCGGATCTCTTCAACTACCGGAATTAACCAAGATATTTTACTTATGTGATGTTAGCATAATTACATTTAAAATAGAATGAGATACCACATGTGCATATTGTAAAGAAGATGAAACATAATGATGATCATCAAATCAAGAACACAAACACATTGACAACAAAATTCACCCAGTGCGGGTTACGTCTCTAGGCCCGGTGTCAAGAGAGGAGAGCTTGCTTCATTAAATGTTGCAAATTATGATGATGTACATTGCATTTTCTTTGTCATTACAAGGACAAATACCCTCAACCTAAGTGACATGTCTGTCCATGAGATGTTCTCCCTATAGGAACTCTCACTCAAGTGGGTCCTCCTTTAGCATGACAAGCTAACAACTCTCACATGATGTGGCAGCAAGTATCCCTCAACATAATGGTAATCAAGGATCTCAATAATAATAACATCATCTCGCAAAATAGAAGAAAATCATGACATAACGGTATCATATACCTCCACTTCCAGTGATGACCGAAAAATGAAAATCTCGGCTGTTGAAATGACCTACACCACTAAATTCCTGGCGATGAGTGCTATAAAATTGATTGTAAACTTGTCCAATTCTGACACCATTAAATTTTGGACCCTCGGGAATCTTGAAGATTCCCCCAAGGATTCCCTCCTGAAGATGGCTAGATAATTCGCTGCTCAAATGAATATTATGAACACACCACTGGGTTCCCTACAAAATTCTAAGAAAAATGACTATAAAGTCGACATCATTCTGACACTTGCAAAAAGAAGCCTCCAAGGGAATCTTTTAGATACTCCTAACATTCTTAGATGTTGGACACCTGCATTTCCGCTACTCAGATGGAGATTATGACTGCATGATTGGAATACTAGTGAGAAACCATGCAAAAATGACTATCCATTTGTCAAATTGTTTCACTAGTATCTCAGGCCCTCAAGGTATCTTTTTAGCATCTTAAGATTCTTCTGGTTCAAGATTCCACACCCTCTACAAATCATGGTTCCACCTGCTTAGAGTTTTTCTCCTGGTCTTTGTTCCACTTCTTGCCCCCTGGTTCAAATGAAATATTGGTATGTTGGTGGAGTTACCAACAAAGATCCATTGGCACGTTGGTTAGAGCTAAGAATGGAGGCGGGGAGGTTGGGGGTTCCAATCCCTGTCGACCCACCACCTTGGCATATTTTGTAGCATTTGTTTTAAAAAAAGGCGTTGGGTTCCTGTTGAAACTTGACCGGTTGCATTAATTTGGAATGTTGTTTGTCAAAACCGTGACATTTAACATTATTTTTAAACCTTTGGTTATATTACGATCCGCCATTACATGGTTTTTTGGGGTCAGGTGGGTTCAAGCCCTGTTGGCCCCATCTTTGGCTTCAATCACTCGGTGGGCGGGGTCTACAACCTATCCCCCCATTAATAAAAAAAAATTTAATAACTAACTATACATTTTAAACTTTGTCAAACTTAAGGGTTCATAGACAAATTAAAAATTTGACAATTTTTCCCCTCCATTGGTTGGATTCCATGAGTTAGGTCTTGGTCAATTTGTTGCCTCCTTAAGTTTGCCTATTGGCCAAGTTTGACCCAAACTTTAACCAATAATAACTTGACCATACGAACTCAGATTTGAGTGTCGTTCACACCGTTGTAATCATAAAGATGAGCACTACGATATGATTATAGTTTGGGAGAAATCTGACCACTTTTATTTTTGAGCTATTATGAGCCCTCTTTGACTTTTGAGCATCTCTAGAGCCACCTAGATCATCCCTCTGCTCTTTCCTTCTCCCATTTCTCTCTTACCATATTCTCGTCATAAGTTGCATGCATTATGTCTACCATTTTTAACATCTTGTAGAAGGTCTCGTACATATCTTTGTCATCCTCTATTTTCTTTCTTTTTGCACATTCAATTGTTCACACTCATAATTCACATCAGAGAGAAGACCGCTCTAATACCAAACTTGATCCGGATCTCTCCAACTACCAGAATTAACCAAGATATTTTAATTTTGTGATGTTAGTACAATTGCATTTAAAAGAGCATGAGATACCACATGTGCATATTGTAAATAAGATGAAACATAACGACAATAATCAAATCAAGAATACAAATGCATTGATAACAGAGTTCATCCAGTGTGGGTTACGTCTCCATTGCCGGTTTCAAGAGAGGGGAGGTCGTTTCATTAAATGTTGCAAATGATGATGATGTAGATGGCATTTTCTTTGTCATTACAAGGAAAAATAGCCTCAACTTAAGTGGCATGTCCCTCCATGAGAAGTTCTCCCCACAGGAACTCTCACTCAAATGGTTCCTCCTTCAACATGACAAGCTAACAACTCTCACATGATTTGGTAACATGTATCCCTCAACATAATGGTAATAAGGGATCTCAACAATAATAACATCATCTCAACAAAATAGAAGAAAAAAGTGACATAACTATATCATATACCTCCACTTTCGGTGATGGCCGAAAAATACAAATCTCGACTGCTAAAATGACCTACACCACTAAATTCCTTGCGATGAGTGCTGCAAAATCGATTGTAAATCAAATTTTGGACCCTTGGGAATATTGAAGATTCCCCAAAGATTCCCTCCTGAAGATGGTCGGATGAAGATTCTGAGCACACCACTGTGCTCCCTATGAGATTATGAGAAAAATGACTATAAATTCGACATCATTCCGACACTGGGAAAAATCAGCCTCCAAGGGAATCTTTTAGATTCCTCAAGATTCTTAAAAGATTCTTAGCTGTTGGAAACCTCTATTTCCACTACTCAAATGGAGATTTAGACTACATGGTTGGATTCCTGGAGAGAAAATGTGCAAAAATGACTATCCACTTGTCAAATTCTATCACTGACATCTATGGCCCTCAAGGGAATCTTTTTAGCATCTTAAGATTCTTCTAGTTGAGGGTTCCACACTCTCTGGAAATCATGGTTCCACCCGCTCAGGGTTCCCCTCTCACTTTGTGTTCCACTTCTTGCCCGATAGTTCAAATCAAAATCTGATTTTTTATATTGGTCTATTGGCGGAATTACCAATGAAGATTTGTTGGCGCATTGGTTAGAGCTAAGAATGGAGGTGAGCAGGTTGGGGGTTCCAACCCTGTCGACCCCCCACCTTGGCATATTTGGTAACAAATGTTTTAAACAAAGGTGTGGGGTTCCTATTGAAACTTGGTCGATCGCATTAATTTCGAATCTCTTTTTTCGGAACCACTACGTTTAACATTCCTTTTTGACCATTGGTTATATTACGATCTGGCATTACATGGTTTTTTAGGGTTAGGCGGGTTCAAGCCCCGCTTGGCCCCAGTTTTCATTTCTATTACTCAATGGGCAGGGTCTGCAACACGTGGCCTTGACCCAACCACTATGTGTCATTCTTATAACATGGAGCAAGGGTGGCAGGGATGGTAGACCACCCCACGAATAATACATTTTTTGTGGTTTTTAATAACCAACTATATTTTTTAAACTTTGTCAAATTTAAGGGTTCATAGACAAATTAAAAATTCAAAAATTTTACCTGTCCAATGGCCATATTTCGTACATTAGGTCTTGCACAATTTGCTACCTCCTTAAGCCTTCCATTTGCCCATGTTTGCCCTGAACTTTGACCGCGAATAACTTGACCATACAAACTCGAACTTGATTGTTATTCACACCATTGGAATCTGAGCAATGAGTACTGCAATCTCATTCTAATTTGGGAGAAATGTGACCACTTTGATTTTTGAGCTATTCTAAGCCCTCTTTAACTTTTGAGTGTCTCTAGAGCCACCTGGATCATTTATCTGCTCTTTCCTTCTCCCATTCATCTCTTGTCATCTTCTCCTCATAAGTTTCATACATCATGTCTACCATTTTTGACACCTTGTAGAAGGTCTCATACATATCTCTGCCATACTCCATTTTCTTTCTTGTTGCACTTTCAATTGTTCCCACTCATAATTCACATAAGTGAGAATACTTCTTTGGTACTAAACTTGATCCAGATCTCTTCAACTACCGAAATTAACCAAGATACTTTACTTATGTGATGTTAGCAGAATTTCATTTAAAAGAGCATGAGATACCACATGTGCATATTGTAAAGAAGATGGAACATAATGGCAGTCATCAAATCAAGAACATGAACACATTAGTAGTAGAGTTCACCTAGTGTGGGTTATGTCTTTGGGCCCAGTTTCAAGAGAGGGGAGGTTGCTTCATTAAATGCTCCAAATGATGATGATGTACATGGCATGTATTTTTTTCATTACAAGGACAAATACCCTCAACCTGAGTGGTGTGTCTCTCCATGAGACATTCTCCCTACATGAACTTTCACTCAAATGGGTCCTCCTTCAGCATGCCAAGCTAATAACTCTCACGTGATGTGCTAATAAGTATCCTGCAACATAATGGTAATCAGGGATCTCAGTAGTAACAACATCATCTCAGCAAAATAGAAGAAAAGGATAACATAACTTTATCATATACCTCCACTTCCAGTGATAGCCAAAAAATGCAAAGCTTGGCTGATGAAATGGAATGCACCACTAAATTCCTAGTGATGAGTGGTGCAAAATCAACTATAAACTTGTTCAATCCTAACACCGTCAAATTTTGGACCCTCAAGAATCTTGAAGATTCCCCAAAAGAATCCCTCCTAAAGATAGCCAGAAAATCCGCTACTCGATTGAATATTTTGAGCATGCCACTGTGCTCCCTATGAAATTCTAAGAAATATGACTATAAAGTCAACATAATTCTAACACTGGAAAAAAACCAGCCTGTAAGGGAATCGCTTAGATTCCCCAAGATTCTCCATAGATACTTAGTTGTTGGACACCTACATTTCCGTTGCTCAGATGGATATTCTAACTACATGGTTAGACTCCTGCCAAGAAAACATGCAAAAATGGCAATCCACTTTTTAGATTATGTCATTGGCATCTCTAGTCCTCAAGGGAATATTTTCAACATCTTAAGATTCTTTTGGTTCAGGATTCTACACCCTCTCCAAATCATGGTTCCACCCACTCATGGTTCTGCTGCTCATCCCCTGGTTCAAATGAAAATGAGAGTTTTTATATTGGTCTGTTGGTAGAGTTACCAATGAAGATTCGTTGTCACGTTGGTTAGAGCAAAGAATGGAGGCGATCAAGTCAAGCGTTCCAACCCTGCTGACACCCCACCTTGGCATATTTTGTAGCAAATGTTTTAAACAAAGGCGGAGGGTTCCTGTTGAAACTTGATTGGTCACATTAATTTGGAATATCCTTCTTCAGAACCACAACGTTTAACATTCTTTTTTAATCGTTGGTTATATTATGATCTGCCTGTAGATGGCCTTTTGCGACCAGATTGGATTGAGCTCCACTGACCCCGACGTTGAATTTGGTCACTTGGTGGGCAAGGTCCACAATACATGGCCCCGACCCAACCACTATATTCCATTTTTATAACATGGAAAGGGGGTGGCAGATGTGGAAGCCCACCCCCCTCCCCCCACTTCCCCATTAATACTTTTTTTTTTAATAACCAACTATACATTTTAAACTCTGCCGAATTTAAGCATTCATAGATAAATTAAAAATTCGACAATTTAGCCCGTCTAGTGGCCAAATTTTGTGCACCAAGTATTGGCCAATTTGTTGCCTCCTTAAGCTTGTCACTTAGCCAAGTATGACCCTAACTTTCAACGCTAATAACTTGAGCATACAAACTTTTATTTGAGTTTCATTTGCATTGTTGGGATTAGGGCGACAAGCACTGCGATATGGTTCTAGTTTGGGAGAAATATGACCACTTTGAATTTTCAGTTATTTTGAGCCCTCTTTTACTTCTAAGTGTCTCTGGAACTAGCTAGATCATTCCTCTGCCCTTCCCTTCTCTCGATCCTCTCTTGTCATCTTCTCCTCATAAGATTCATGCATTATGTCTACCATTTTTGACATTCTATAGAAGGTCTCGTACATATCTCTGTCATCCTCCATTTTCTTTCTTGTTGCACATTCCATTGTTCACACTTGCAATTCACATTAGTGAGAAGACCTCTCTAATACAAAACTTGATCCGGATCTCTTCAGCTACTAGAATTACCAAGATATTTTACTTATCGTACATATCTCTGTCATCCTCCATTTTCTTTCTTGTTGCACATTCCATTGTTCACACTTGCAATTCACATTAGTGAGAAGACCTCTCTAATACAAAACTTGATCCGGATCTCTTCAGCTACTAGAATTACCAAGATATTTTACTTAAGTGATGTTAACATAATTGCATTTAAAATAACATGAGATACCATGTGCATACTGTAAATAAGATGAACATAATTACGATCATCAAATCAAGAACACAAAGACAGTTATAACAGATTTCACCTAGCTTGGGTTATGTCTCCATTCCTGGTGTCAAGAGAGGGGAAGTCGCTTCATTAAATTTTGCAAATGATGATGATGTACATGGCATGTTCTTTGTCATTACAAGGACAAATACCCTCAACCTGACATGAGGGGAATTTTGAGGTCTAAAATGGGCCTCCTAAGAAAAATATACAACCAAAATAAACGTTATAAGAACAATAGGATTCAAGATGATAATCGCCATTTTTGGAGTAAAAAAGTAAAAAGATTAAAAAATAATAAAATAATAAAACTACTTTTTCAACTCATATTTAAAACTTATCTCCCTAAGGTTTTACTCAAATTTTGAGTAAGATTACTTGTTGGAAGCAAAATTTAATTGATAATCCAAGGAGTATCCATGGTTCATACTTTCTATGGAACCTGCTACACAAAAAATGAGAAGTACATGAAAAAACATGATTGCAATCACATTTTTCATGGTTTTCTCACTTTTCATGTAGTAGGGTCCATCAAAAGTATTCAACATGGGTACTCCCTCTATGAGGAATCAAATTTTACATCCAAGGAGTGTGGCCACTCGAAATTTGAGAAAAACCATAGGGAGACAAGTTGAAAATACGGGTTGAAAATTAGTTTTTTCTTTTTCTCCCTAGAAAGTTTGATGATGTAATATAATATTATTTTATTATTTCCACTATTATTTTATAATTTCCTTAGGAGACCCATTTTAGACCTCAAAATTACCCTAATGGTAGTGTGTCTCTCCACAAGACATTCTCCCTATAGGAACTCTCATTCAAATGGGTCATCCTTCATCATGACAAGCTAAAAACTCTCACATGATGTGGCAACAAGTATCCCTCAACATAATGGTAATCAGGGATCTCAACAATAACAACATCATCTCAACAAAATAGAAGAAAAGCGTGATATAATTGTAAAATATACCTCCACTTCTGGTGATGGTCGTAAAATGCAAAGCTCGGCTGTTTAATGGCCCGCACCACTGAATTCCTAACAATGAGAGTGCAAAATCTATTGTAAACTTGTCCAATTCTGACATTGTCAAATTTTGAACCCTCAAGAATCTTGAATATTCCCCCAAAGATTCCCTCTCAAAGAAGGCTGTAAAATCCACTCCTCGAATGAAGATTTTGAGCACACCATTATGCTCCCTATGAAATTTTGAGAAAAAATGACTATAAATTCGACATCATTTTGACACTCGAAAAAATCATCCTCAAAGGGAATCTTGTAGATTCCCCAAGATTCTCCAAATTTTCTTATCTGGTGGACAATTGCATTTCCACAACTCAGATGGAGATTCTAACTGTGCGTTGGACTCCTAGAGAGAAAACGTGCAAAAATGACTTTCCACTTGTCAAATTTTGTCACTAGCATCTCTTGTCCTCAAGGGAATATTTTCAACATCTTATGATTCTTCTGGTTTAGGGTTCCACAGCCTTTGAAAATCATTGTTCCACCTGCTCAAGGTTCCGCTCCCACTCCGTGTTCTGCTCCTCACCCCCCATTTTAAATGAAAATGTAAGTTTTTATATTGGCCTATTGGTGGAGTTACAACCGAAGATCTGTTGGTGTGTTGGTTAGAGCTAAGAATGGAGGTGGCATGGTTGGGGGTTCCAATCCAATCGATACCCCACCTTTGCATATTTTGTAACAAATTTTTTAAAGAAAAGCATGGGGTTCCTGTTGAAACTTGACCAGTCTCCTTAATTTGGAATGTTGTTTTTCATAACTGTGAAGTTTAACATTCTTTTTTAATTGTTGGTTATATTACGATCAATTGTTACATGGTTTTTTGTGACCGGGAGGGTTCAATCCTTGTTGGCCCCATCCTTGACTTCAACCACTCTATGGGTGAGGTTTGTAACGCGTGGCCCTAACCCAACCACTATGTGCAATTCTTATAATGCGGAGCGGGGGTGGCAG
>APFE031635660.1:216983-236473 GCA_000404065.3 Pinus taeda | reverse complement strand
TAATAATTTTTTTTGTTTTTAATAACCAACTATACATTTTTAAACTTTATTGAATCTAATAGTTAATAGAAAAATTAAAAATTCGATTATTTCCCTCATCCAGTGGCTAGATTTCATTTGTTGGCTCTCGACCAATTTGTTGCCTCCTTAAGTCTCCCACTTGGCCAAGTTTGACTCAAACTTTTACTACAAATAACTTGACCATATAAACTCATATTTGAGTGTCATTCGCACCGCTCAAATCAAGGTGACAAGCACTACAATCTGGTTCTAGTTTGGGGGCAATCTTACCACTTTGATTTTTGAGCTATTATGAGCCCTCTTTGACTTTTGAGCATCTTAGGAGCCACCTGGATCATTCCTCTACTCTTTCCTTCTCCTGTTCCTCTCTTTTCATCTTCTCCTCATAAGATGCATACTTTATATTTGCCTTTTTTTACATCCTCTAGAAGGTCTCATACATATCTCTGTCATCCTCCATTTTCATTCTTATTGCACATTCAATTTTTCACACACGCAGTTCACATCAGCAAGAAAAGCACTTTGATGCCTAAATTGATCCAGATATCTTTAGCTACCAAAATTAACCAAGATCTTTTACTTTTGTAATGTTAGTAGAATTGCATTTAAAAGAACATGACATACCACATGTGCATATTGTAAAGAAGATGAAACATAATGGCGATCATCAAATCAAGAACACAAACACATTGATAACGAAGTTCAACCAGTTTGGGTTGCGTCTTCGGGCCCGGTGTCAAGAGAGGGGAGGCCTCTTCATTAAATGTTGCAAATTGATGATAATGTAGATGGCATGTTCTTTGTCATTACATGGAAAAATACCCTCAATTTGAGTGGCGTGTCTCTCCATGAGACGTTCTCCCTACAGGGACTCTCACTCTAATGGGTACTCCTTTAGCATGACAAGCTAACAACTCTCACATGATGTGGCAACACGTATTCCTCAACTAATCATGGATCTCAACAATAACAACATCATCTCTGCAAAATAGAAGAAAAGCATGACATAATTGTATCATATACCTCCACTTCCAGTGATGGCCATAAAATGCAAAACTCGACTATTGAAATGGCATGTAGCATTGAATTCTTAGTGATGAGTGGTGCAAATTCAACTGTAAACTTGTCCAATTCTGACACAGAGAAATTTTAGACACTCAGGAATCTTGAAGATTCCCTCAAAGATTCCATCTTGAATATGGCTGAAAAATTCCTTGCTCAGATGAATATTTTGACCACACCACTGCGTTCCCTATGAAATTCTGAGAAAAATTATTATAAATTTGACATCATTCTGACACTAGAAAAAATCAGCCTCCAAGGAAATCTTTTAGATTCTCCATGGATTCTCATTTGTTGGGCACCTGCATTTTCACTGCTCAAATGGAGATTCTAACAGCACAGTTACACTCTTGGCGAGAAAATGTGCAAAGTTGACTATCCACTTGTCAAATTTTGCCACTGGCATCTCTGGCCCTCAAGGGAATATTTTTAGCATCTTAAGATTCTTATGGTTCAGGGTTCCACACCCTCTGCAAATCATAATTCAACCCACTCATGGTTTCACTCCTACTCCGTGTTCCTCTGCTCAGCCCTCCATTCAAATTAAAATGTGTGTTTTTATATTGGTATGTTGGTGAAGTTACCAACAAAGATCCTTTGGCACGTTGGTTAAAGCTAATAATGGAGGTGGGGAGGTCAGGGGTTACAAACCCATCAAACCCCCACCTTGGCATATTTTTTAACAAATGTTTTAAACAAAGGCACAAGGTTCCCATTGAAACTTGATCAGTCACATTAATTTGGAATGTCTTTTTTCAAAACCGCGATGTTTAACATTCTTTTTTAACCATTGGTTATATTACGATCCGTCCTTACATGGCTTTTTGGCGTCGAGAGGATTTCAACCCCGCTGGCCCCAGTTTTGACTTCGGTCACTCAGTCAGCAAGGTCCATAGCGCATGGCCCTGACCCAACCACTATGTGCAATTCTTATAACATGGAGCATGGGTGGCGAGGGTGGCATCTTGGCCCCCCATTAATACATTTTTTTGTTTTTAATAACCAACTATACATTTTAAACTTTGCCAAATTTAATGGTTCATAGTGTGGTGAAGTAAAATTATAAGTGCAGACACAAATAAATTCCTCTAGCCCGATAATGGGTTTGGCTACAAATGACACATTCTATCAAATATTTCCTTAGGTTAGAACCAATTAAGAGGGCCTACCTGTTAATACGCTTATCCCATTTGATGATCTACTTGCTTGCTTGTTCCAGCTATCTCTTGCTTCCTTCTTCAAACACCTTAAATAAGTAAACAACAACAAACAACAACCGTGATAATAGACAAATTGTAATTCAACCTAATTAACAAGTCAAGAAAAATTAATCCATGAATATGTAATATGAAAAATCATGTAGGAAATAAATCGATGGTTGCATATATATATTGAATCAATAAGAGATTACAACCATTGTCTTGATGTTGTCGTTCTCCTCTGATAGGACTAGGTTCCCACACGCTTCTGCTACCATTCCATGATGTCCTCAACAACAATAGTTTTAAGGCTCTTCCTTTTAGGCTTCACTCCAAACCAAATTCTCACTTCTCCCTCACACAACTAGAGAGCTACAACTATGAATAGCTTGTTGTTTACTCCAAACATAATTAGCACTAGCACACCAAAATTAACATTACTAACACTAGCTTGTGCTTGGGAAAAAGGGATGATTATATAGCATGAATGGATGGGAGATGGATCCTCTTCTCATGGGATAAAGTCTTATCTCTTGAGGTAGTTCCATCATTATAGGGGAAAGGAGCCAAAACTGACATCCTCGACCCCATCCGGCCAAAACATTTACCAGACTTCCATTACGAAGCTTCTAAAAATGGAAGCTTCGACTCTTTATTTAAAAAACTTTCCATAAGAGGACTAGCATGACTGGAACAAAGCTCAGTCACTCTAGTTAGTACTAGGGACAGTGTTAATCCATGCATATTAGTGCGAGGAGGACAAGGCCCATTAGTGCTAGTCTTATAAACTGGGAAAAACAAAATATTTTGGGGAAATTGTGCAAAAGGGAATTGCTCTACTCATGAAGAGGGACGGAATGGGAGCTTCTTCATGAAGGGTAAGCATATAGGGTTCATTGTAGAGGTACTCTAGGATCAAGGAACAAGGAGTATAAGGACAGTAACAAAATGTTGTGAAACAGATTCCCCCTAAAGCATGAAGGCCGAGCTAGAGTGAGCGATGAAATGCTTTATGAATCAGTTCGAGAAACCATAGTCTGTTGTCAAAAAACCTGCAAGAAAGTACAGATACATATACATAACTGAAAACTATGTCAAATGATACATGAATCATGGTATGGACACAACCATCCAGAGAATGATCATGTGAATGGATCCAGGCATGGGCATGGCCATCTGTTAAAGAGGATCATATTGAAACCAAGGTATGGTCATGTCCATCCAATAATGAGAAGGATCACATATGATAACTCATGGTATCATCGCAACCATCCATCTGAAAGAGACATGTATATCAACATAACCATGTCACATCACTTCACAACCTGGACTTTTCTGATCTGAGTCCAGGGTCTTGCACTCCAACACAACCTAATCAAGGTACAAATTCTAACATGTGAATAGATGTGTTGACGTCGAACATGCTAAAAAGTTACTTGATTACTAGTCAATGATGTAAATTAATAACAAGCACGAGAGAAACCACCAATAATGACAATGGTCCTCAAGGTACTATCAGCACAATCCATGAAATTTGAATAGAGGAACTGAAGTTGAGAACGCATTAAATCACTCAATCAAAAGCCAATGATGTGAACTTGTCATCGAGTGCGAAGAACTTGCCATTAGGGCATGCAAGTTCAAGGTACCTGAAGGGAGTCTCTCGGTCAACTTCCTGGATAATGAATTGAAGTCTACAAGAAGAGACCCTGTCAAAGGAGGGCCATAATGTATCCCACATAATCAACATGAGACAAAAGGATTAAAAATGATTTTGGATGATACAGAGAATCAGAGGTAAATGTAATGACAGAAGGACAACTCTTGAACATATCAGCAACACAACTGGAAGTTTTGCATATTTTGGATCCATAAGATCAGTGGTCATGATGACGTGGAAGAGATAAAATGGAAGGAAAACATAAACAGCCCAGCCCAGGAAGGTCAACAATACAGAGGATATCCCAACCCGACACGAAGTAGAAAGTGTCATGTTCAAGAGTGAGTTTCCGACACAACTGATTAGATTTACAAATTTTCCCCCACCATTTCTGGCACATACCCCAATTATTTTTTAATAGCAAGCTTGAAGGGGATAGCATATTCTTGCACTGTAAGTTCATCCTTCGGATGAATCTAACCTAGTAAGTTTAATGGGCCCTAGGAAGGAGAAGCTCATGTTCGTCATGGTGACGAATCCGATGTCGTTTAATATTTTAACGAGTCTGAAAAAGGTGTAACTTAGTATCTTTTTCATGTTTAGAGAGTTTGAAAAAGACAAGGAAAATAAAACTCCACATGGTCCCTTTTCGTACATTTGTGTCTCTCGAGTCCGAAAAGGTAGAAAACAACACTTGAGAGAACCGCTTGACCATTTTAGTCAAGGAGTACCTTTTTCATAAATAGTGCATCCCAACCCGAAAAAGGGGTAAACTTATACTAGGCACACGATGTTTCGCATCCATTAATGAGTTCGAGATGACAAGGGCTTAGCTATATTTTCATTTTTAAAGGGTCGAAAAAGAGCTTGAAAGCAGACCCCCCATTTTTATTCTCTTTAGCAAGTCAAAAAGGGAAAAAATACTCAGAAATCTTTTCATCTTTTACAAGTAATAAAAAAGCTTAAAGGTGACTCGTCCTAGAGGAGTGAGTGGTATAAAGAGTAGCAACAGGTTCTGGCAATGGTGGAATTTCTCAAAACATGTAATGTTCAAGAGGCTGGCTAATAAAGCCACTCATCGCTGCAGTCCCTCAAGGAAGGAAAAACAACCAAGTGAAAGCATATGATCAGCCAAAGATACGGTGGCAATGGAATGAAACAACCAAGGCTCATCTGGCATAAATTAGCTAATAAAAACGACAATCACAAGATGTAATTTGGGAATGGGTTCATTTTTACACAAGCTTGAACTATGGAGAATTATGCTTGGATTTGGTTTCATGTTTACACAAGCTTGAAATGAAAAAATATGCTTGCTATAAGTTTGCATGTCCCCCAACGTAATGACTCAATCAAGGTACATGCCCCCCAAGATTCATTTTAGTCAACTAGATGGATAGAATGAAGGTTCACTTTCGAGATCTTGGAAATATTCGTCTGGGATTTACGAGATCTTAATCAAAGACTTGATTTGGAAAAGGGAGTCGCTTCATTTTCTTAATGAGGTTGACACAGTAAAAGAACTATCCTCGAGACCCTTGTTTCATTTTTTTAATGAGCTTGACACAAGACAAAGAACTATGCTCAGACTCCTTGATTCATTTTTTAACGAGCTTGACACAAGACAAGGAACTATGCTCACATACTTTGTTTCATTTTTTAACAAGGTTGACACAATACTAGGAACTATCCTCATGACCCTTGTTTCATTTTTCAACGAGGTTGAAACAAGACTAGGAACTATCCTTATCCGTTGTTTCATTTTTTAATGAGGTTGACACAGAAAAAGAACTATCCTCGTCCCATATGTTCATGGACCATACAAGAACATGGCTCCCAAGAGGTCTTCACTAGATGAAAGAACCATGCTCTAGGAGGAATACATGTCATTCGGTACCAAAGACAGATTGGGTTCAAATGCCCCGAGTACATAATGTACTATACCATCTGTGTGATCATCAACAAATGTGAAGATGGAATTAGTATTGAAGAGGGAGTCCATACAGGTTGCTTGCATTTTAATGAATTTGTGGAAAACCTGTGAATCGAAGGCCACAGGTGAATGGAATTAGTAGCCACATAATTCACCTATGGCAGGGAAGGTACTGCTTGTAAACAAGAGCCGATAGGGGACAATGGTTGCAATGGAGGTGCCTGGTGACCAATGAATGACAATCGATCAATGGTCACTATTCTCCCTTCATGTGGAAAACAAACCACATGGAAAAGCGAAGAACCAATAGCTCCAATGACATAAACATAGTCGCATCCATGAAGAAGATTGAAACCTAATGTACCTTGGACTACCATCACATCTATATAGACGGTCTTTCCTCCCAAAGTAATAGTGAACTTTGGAAGGACCCCCAAGGGTTGATTGGTTCCTTTGTTGAAAGCCAACATATTCTGAGTGACAGGCACAAGCTATGGGGAGCCCAAATCTTTCCAACTAGTAGAAGACATGATGCTAGTAGACACACCTTCATCTAATATAGTGCCATGTACTACCATATTATAGGCTTGTACTGTGATTTAGAAAGGCACATAAGATGGGAGGCGAAAAGCATTCAATGGTCCCCGATCTAAAGAGACAACATAACTACTTGATGGCGGTATCATATGATTGCCCCCATGTTGTATAGGAATAGGAGAAGGACTCTCCTAAACAACCGAGATGGGAGGGTCATGCTTCGATTCATGAGAATATGAGGAGATGCGAAGAACATGAGTAGTATGATCACCACTCTCCCAGAATAGAGTGAGCAACTAGTGGTGGAACCAAGTCGACACTCTTTTTGACCAATGGTTTTTTGGGAACAGACACAAGAGAGTCTCACTCAGGAAGCACAAGACGGGCAAGAGATGAATCCAAGTCAATCTCTTTACCAACCAAGAGAGGGTAAGAAGAAAGCCTCTAATAACCAACAGGAAGTTCGGTTTGAGGAGCTACAAGGTTTTCCAAAACTTTGGATGCTCTATCCATAAGAGGAAAAAGGTGAAGAATATGCTCTCCTGCGCATAACCTACAGGAGAATCTAATCTTCTCTTTCTTCTAACCATCGCTAACTAAGGATGCAGCATCAACATGATCTCTAGAGGTCAATGGGGATGGTCGGTTCAATTTTTGAGACCATACCTCTAAGACTCTAGGAATGCCAGGATAGTCTCGAAGGAGATGGTCACCCTTACACAACTTCAAGGAAATTTTAGCTTCCACGAAGGATCAGAATATTTGTCGACGGGGGGTGAATTTGGAGTAATAGCTTCACAGTTGACCTCTCGCTTATTTGACTTCTTCTTCTTCTTCTTCATCTTCTTCTTCTTCTTCTTAGCCTCCTGGTTACTGGATTTCAAATTTTCACCAAGAGAAGTAGAAGAGGAGGGTGAAGAAATGGGGGAAGAAGGTGAGGGGTCAACCTTAGAATCATCATGATGTGATTCGAATGAAGGAGATGGTGGGGCAAGAGTTGGGACACTTGGGACCATCGAGGCCAAAAATAACGAGACAGGTAAACCAATGGTTAACCCAGGGAGGGACAACGTTGCCATATAAGGAGCACCAGCATTTCTAAAAGAAGGAGAAGGACCAAGATTCCCATATAAGGGGGATTCTTGACTGTGGACTCTAGAAATGTTACCATTGGAATCGACCCTAAATAATCACTAAGGAAGATAACTTTAACCAGTAATATTTTGTGGCTAGTTAATTCTACGACACTGAAACGAAACTTTGCCTTTTCATATTTTAAGAGTCAATAAAATGATGAAAGTTGACTCTAGTCACTTTCAGAGTTAACGAGCTTGAAAGGAAAAGTTCTCGATGATCTTTTAAAATTTAAAGAGTTAGTAAATATCAAAAATGACTACCAGGGATAATCTAGGAAAAAGGATTACCAAGTAACTGTGAACTGCAGAATACCTCCTAGAGAACCGAGAAGTACAGGCAAGAAATCTCCCCGAATGATTTGTTCAGTGTATCACATTTACAGGGCAGTAGACTCGGCTTCCTATAGATAAAGTATTTCAGAACTAGTGGGGTCTCCCTTTACATACTCCATGCCACAGGGAGCACAGGCCCGCACTAGTGTTGTCTATGCCAAAGTGAATGACAACTGCTAGGTTTAAAGACACGGGAACACGTCTCTAGCGTAGACCACTAAACACAAGCGTTAAGTTTCAATGCTTCCTTAGGTTAATTCAATAAATTTTAAGGGTTGATCTTGAATTAGGTTTCAATTACAAGGCCCTACCGCTGTCATCTGAAGAAAAAAAAATCCTAATGAGAAAAGAGATCTTTGTCTTCGATGAAAATCAGCACTAATTGAGGGATAAAGAGCATGCAATCAATGCAACAATCAAAGAATGAAATCTTTCACTTAAGATATTTCCTAAACGCACTTAATATTCCCTTAACAAAAAAATAAGTTTCATTTCATTTCCATGCCTATGGTGATGCAATTCTAGCTTCTTAATGACGTTAATAATGCAACATATCACTTAAGTAAACTAGAATGATGTTCTCCTTAACATAAAATGCAAAATGAATCTTTCATATAAAGCACTTTTAATGAAAATTTCCCAATTCTGAGCAAACAAACATCGATCAAATCCAAAGCATGATAAATAAAACTAAAAACAACTTCTTCCCTGAATCGAACATACCATACACACAATTGCTTCAATTAACAAACCAAGAAATGTAATCTATGCTCAGAATGAGAAAAAAGACACTTGAAATAAGAGAAAAAATGAGACTCTTTCACTCATTCAATTGAAAATGAAGAAAACAAAGCATCCTAGTCACTTCTGGGAGGAAGAAGAGAGTCTGAGGGTCAAGACACACTAGCACTGGAATGGGAGAAAGTCTGATTCTTTCTTGACTCAGAGACCTAAGCGAATTTTGGGCCAAAAGTAGTGTTAATCAGCACAACCAACACGACTTTCAGGCTAAAACTAGCACTAATAAGCCTGGTTAGCGCAACTGTTTGGCCAAAAATAGTGATGATCGAGGGATTCAAAGAAAAAATAAAAAATAACTTCACACAGGGCCAAACTTAACACATCAGAGGGTGGACTAAACCAAGCAAGCACACAAATAAACCTAAATGAAGCTTTCTAGTTAGGGAGAAGATAGTCTAAAAAGCTTACAGGGTTGAAATCATGAGAGAAAAACACACTAGCCAAGATTTGGGACAAACCCTAATCTTCACTCACAAGCATCAGCGCGACTCCCTAACTAACAACAAGCGCCAAAAGGAGGTTGGCACGACTGTTTCTCAACATATTGCATTGATTGGTGTGACTATCAATGAATTAAGCACACTGAGTGAGGGAGCCAAGAAAAAAAAAATTAAATCTGGGACCATATCTTCTACTATGAATTCCAAGCTCAGACTAGTAAGAAAAGGAAAAGAAACAGAACCAAAGGGAAAAAGTGGAACTATAAAAGTTCACACAAAATCATGAAATCTCAAACAAGACAAATAGAAGGATTGGCTCCCCAGTGGAGTTGCCAATTTGTGGTGAAGTAAAATTATAAGTGTGGACGCAAACAAATTCCTCTAGCGTGATAATGGGTCTACCCACAACTGATACATTCTATGGAATATTTCCTTATGTTATAACCAATTAAGAGAGCCTACATCTTAGTACTCTTATCTCGCTTGATGATGTCCTTTCTTGCTCGCTCCAGCTATATCTCACTTCCTTCTTCAAACACCTGAACAAGTAAACAACAGCAAACAACAACCATGATAATAGACAATTGTAATTCAACCTACTTAACAATTCAAGAAACATTGATCCATGAATATGTAAGATGACAAATCATGTAGGAAATCAATCAATAGTTGCATATATATTGAATCAAGAAGAGATTACAACCATTGTCTTGACATTGTCATTCTCCTCTGACAGGACCAGGTTCCCACATACTTCTACTACCATTCCATGATGGCCTCAACAACAACAGTTTTAAGTCTCTTCCCTTTAGGCTTCACTCCAAACCAAATTCACACTTCTCCCTCACACAACTAGAGAGCTACAACTTTGAATAGCTTGATGTTTACTCCAAACTTAATTAGCACTAGCATATCAACATTAACACTACTAACACTAGCTTGTGCTTGGGAAAAAGGGAGGTTTATATAGCATGAATGGATGTGAGATAGATCCTCTTCTCATGGGAGAAAGTCTTATCTCTTGAGGTAGTTCCATCATTATAGGGGAAAGGAGCCCAAGCTAACATCCTCGACCCCATTCGACCAAACCATTTACCAGACTTCTGTTACAAAGCTTCTAGAGCTGGAAGCTTCAACTCTTTATTTATAAAAATTTCCATAAGAGGACCAGTGTGACTAGGAAAAAACTTAGTCGCTCCAGTCAGCGCTAGGGACAGTGTTAATCCCTTCATATTGGCGCGAGGAGGACAAGGGCCATTAGCGTCAGTCTTGTAAACTGGGAAAAAACAGAAGATTTTGGGGAAATGGTGCAAAATGGAATTGCTTTGCTCATGAAGAGGGACACAATGGGAGTTTCTTCATGAAGGGTAAGCATATAGGGTTCACTGTAGAGGTCCTCCAGGATCAAGGAATGGGGAATACAGGGACAGTGACAAAATGTTGTTAACACATAGACAAACTAAAAATTCGACAATTTCACCTATCTGGTTGCCAGATTATGTGCGCCAAGTCTCAGCCAATTTGCTTCCTCCTAAAGCCTACCACATGGACAAGTTTGACCCAAAATTTTACTTCGAATAACTTGAATATACGAACTTAGATTTGAGTGTCATTCACAACGTTGGAATCAAGGCAACGAGAACTACGATCTGGTTTTAGTATGGCCCCAATCTAAAAACTCTGTTTTTTGAGTTATTCTGAGCCCTCTTTGACTTATGAGCGTCTCTTGCCATCTTCTCCTCATACATTGCATACATTATGTCTACCATTTTTTACATTCTCTAGTAGGCCTCATACATATCTATGCCATCCTCCATTTTCTTTCTTGTTACACATTCAATTGTTCACACTCACAATTCATATCAGTGAGAAGACCACTATGATACCAAACTTTATCTAAATTTATTCATCTACTGGAAATAACCAAGATCTTTTACTTTTGGGACGTCACCATAATTGCATTTAAAAGAGCATGAGATACCACATGTGAATACTATAAATAAAATGAAACATAATGAAGAACATCAAATCAAGAACATAAACACATTGATAATGAATTTGACCCATTGTGGGTTACATCTGTAGGCCTAGTGTCAAGAGAGGGGAGGTCGCTTCATTAAATGTTGCAAATGATGATGATGTATAAGCCATGAATTTCACCCATTGTGGGTTACATCTCTAGGCCTGGTGTCAAGAGAGGGGAGGTCACTTCATTAAATGTTGCAAATGATGATGATGTACAAGCCATGTTATTTTTCATTACAGGGATAAATATCCTCAACCTAAGTGGCATGTCTCTCCACGAGACGTTCTACCTACAGGAACTCTCACTTAAATGGGTCATCCTTCAGCATGACAAGCTAACAACTCTCACATGGTGTGGCAATAATTATCCCTCAACATAATTGTAATCGGGCATATCAACAACAACAACATCATATTAGCAAAATAGAAGAAAAGCATGACATAATTGTATCATATACCTCCACTTCTAACGATGGCTGAAAAATGCATAGCTCGACTG
The DNA here is from genome assembly GCA_000404065.3 of Pinus taeda. Lineage (NCBI taxonomy): Eukaryota > Viridiplantae > Streptophyta > Pinopsida > Pinales > Pinaceae > Pinus > Pinus taeda. The sequence continues at coordinate 224,827 of APFE031635660.1, read as the reverse complement.
CTGAAATGGCTTACACCACTGAATTCCTAGCAATGAGTGTTGCAAAATAGGCTGCAAACTTATGAAATTCTGACACCATAAAATTTTTGATCCTCGAGAATCTTGAATATTCCCCCAAAGATTCCTTCCTGAAGATGGCTGAAAAATTTTCTGCTCGGATGAAAATTCTGAGCACACCACTACGCTCCATGTGAAATTATAAGAAAAATGACTATAAATTCAACATCATTCCAACATTGGCAAAAATCAACCTCCGAAGGAATCTTTTAGATTCCCCAAGATTATCCAAAGATTCTTACCTATTGTACACCTGCAATTATGATGCTTTTATGGAGATTCTAACTGCACAGTTTGACTCTTGGTGAAAAAACCTGCAAAAATGACTATCCACTTGTCAAATTTTGTCACTGACATCTCTGGCCCTCGAGGGAATATTTCCATCTTCTTAAGATTCTTCTAGTTCAAGGTTCCACACCCTCTACAAATCATGGTTCCACTCGATTAGGGTTCCTCTCCTGCTCTGTGTTCCACTCCCTTCCCCTTGGTTCAAATGAAAATGTGATTTTTTATATTAGTTTGTTGGCAGAGTTACCAATGAAAATCCGTTCGCACATTAGTTAGAACTAAGAATGGAGGCAAGGAGGTTGGGGATTCCAACTCCGCTGACCCCGCACCTTGGCATACTGTGTAACAAATGTTTTAAATAAATACATGAGGTTCCTATTGAAACTTAACCGGGCACATTAATTTGGAATGTCATTTTTCGGAAATGCGATGTTTAACGTTCTTTTTTAAGCGTTGGTTATACTACGTTCCACCGTTACATGGATTTTTGGGGCTAGGCAGATTCATGCACCATTGTCCCCCACTTTGACTTTATTCACTCAGTGGGCAGGATCTGCAACACGTGACCCTGACCCAACCATTATGTGTCATTCTTATAGCATGAGTAGGGCGGCGGGGATGGTAGCCTACCCCCCCATTAATACATTTTTTTGGTTTTTAATAACCAACTATACATTTTAAACTTTTTCAAATTTAAGGTTTCTTAGAAAAATTACAAACTCAACAATTTCACCCATCCGATGGCTGGATTACGTGAACCTGTTCTTGACCAATTTGCTACCTCCTTAAGCCAACCGCTTGGCCAAGTTTAACTTGAACTTTGACCACGAATAACTTGACCATACGAACTTGGATTTGAATGTCGTTCACACTACTAGAATTAGGATGACAAGCACTACGATCTAGTTTTAGTTTGGGAGAAATCTAACCACTTTTATTTTTTAGCTATTCTAAACCCTCTTTGACTTTTCAGTGTCTCTCGAGCCACCTAGATCATTCTCTGCTCTTTCCTTCTCTCATTCCTTTCTTGTCATCTTCTCCTCATACACTGAATACATTATGTCTACCATTTTTGACATCCTCTAGAAGGAATCGTACATATCTTTGTCAGCCTCTATTTTCTTTCTTGTTGCACATTCAATTGTTCACACTCACAATTCACATTAGAGAAAAGACCGCTCTGATACCAAACTTTATCTGTACCTCTTCAACTACAAGAATTAAACAAGATCTTTTACTTATGTTCTGTTAGCATAATTGCATTTAAAAGAGCATGAGATACCCCATGTGCATATTGTAAAGAAGATGAAACATAATAATGATCATCAAATAAAGAACACAAACACATTCATAATCGAGTTCACCAAGTGTGGGTTACGTCTCCAGGCCCTGTGTCAAGAGAGGGGAGGCCGCTTCATTAAATGTTGCAAATGATAATGATGTACATGGCATGTTCTTTATCATTACAAAGACAAATACCCTCAACCTGAGTGGTATGTATCTTTACTAGATGTTCTCCCTTCAAGAACCCTCACTCAAATGGGTCCTCATTTAGCATGACGAGTTAACAACTCTCACATGATGTGGCAACAAGTATCCCTCAACATAATGGTAATCAGGGATCTCAACAATAACAACATCATCTCAGAAAAATAAAAGAAAAGCATGAAATAATTGTATCATATACCTCCACTTCCGGTTATGGCTGAAAAATGCAAGGCGCGGCTACTGAAATGGCCTACACCACTAAATTATTAGTGATAAGTGGTGAGAAAACAACTATAAACTTGTCCAACTCTAACATCGTCAACTTTTGGACCCTCAGAATCTTGAAGGTTCTCCCAAAGATTCCCTCCTGAAAATGGCCAGAAAATTTGCTACTCAGATGAACATTCTTAGCACACCACTACGCTTCCTACGAAATTATGAGCAAAATGACTATAAAGTCAACATCATTCTGACATTGGTGAAAATCAGCCTCCAAGAGAATCTTTTAGATACCCCAAGATTCTCTATAAATTCTTTGTTGTTGGACACCTGCATTTTCTCTACTCAGATGAAGATTTTGACTGCACAGTTGGACTCCTAGCATGAAAACATGCAAAAATGAGTATCTGCTTGTCAAATTTTGTCACTGACATCTTTGGCCCTCAAGGGAATCATTTCAACATCTTAAAATTCTTATGGTTCAAGGCTCCACACCCTCTGCAAATCATGGTTCCACTCGCTCAGGGTTTTGCTCCTGCTCCATGTTCCGCTGCTTGCCTCCTAGTTCAAATGAAAATGCAAGTTTTTATATTAGTTTGTTGGCGGAGTTACCAATGAAGGTTTGTTGGCACGTTAGTTAGAGCTAAGAATGGAGGCGGGGAGGTCGGGGGTTCCAACCCTGCCAACCCCCCACCTTGGCATATTTTGTAACAAATGTTTTAGACCAAGACGTGGGGTTCCCATTGAAACTTGACCAGTCGAATTAATTTTGAATATTATTTGTTGGAACCATGATGTTTAACATTCTTTTTTAACTGTTGGTTATATTACAATCCATCGTTACATGGTCTTTTGGGGCTGCCTGACGGGGGCCAGGCACGTGAGTTGGGTGGGTTCGAGCCCCATTGGCCTTGGCTTTGGCTTTGGTCACTCAGTTGGCAGGTTTCATAGCACGTGGCCCTGACCCAACCACTATGTGTCATTCTTGTAACAAGGAGTGGGGGTGGCAACTGCCCCCCATTAATTCATTTTTTTTGTTTTTAATAACCAACTATACATTTAAACTTTGCTAAATTTAAGGATTCATAGACAAATTAAAACATCAACAATTTTGCCTGTCCAGTGACTGAATTCTATGCATTGTGTCTCGACCAATTTGCTACCTCCTTAAGCCTGCCTCTTGGCCAAGTTTGACCCAAATTTTGACCGAAAATAACTTGACCATACAAACTTACATTTGAGTGTCATTCACATCATTGAAATCAGGGCAACAAGCACTACGACCTATTTCTAGTTTTGGAGCGATCTGACCACCTTGATTTCTGAGGTATTCTAAGCCCTCTTTTACTTTTGAACATCTTTGGAGCCACTTGGACCAATTTACAAGTTGAAGTTCAAAAGTATTTTCATTTTTATAATTAGAGATAGCTTCTAAATTGCACGTTCATTAGTTAGTTTTTATTCTAATTCGGTAGGAGGAATGGTCTTGGAGCACTATTGATCAAGTGTCCTAGCTAAGGGTGGCATGAGTAGAATCCCATCTACTATGCATATAGCACTATCACCTCGAAGTTTGTACGAACCCATGGTTGATAAATAGAGTTGAGGAACCCTTGGGAGTTGCAACACTCATAGTGCAATACCAGGGCACACCAGTGCTCTCCCATATGCTCGAAACACTTCATTCCAGAATTCCTCGATGTCGATTGGGTTGTTCCCTTGCCAGTGGTAGTGGATGAACTACACGTAAAATATGTTGATTTATTTACAGTGGGTTCTCTCAATATCATAAGCAAAGCAATGCAATGATAATTGTTAGGTTCGTTCAATATCATAAGAAGATCATATACTCAGAAGATATTAGTGAAACGACATAAGTTAATCAGGATATGTTTGTTGCAATCTTATATTGAAATTGTATGCCTACCTAATAAATAACCATTAGCTTGACTTTAGCTGCACTAAGTGAAATAAGTGGATTTAGGGTTAACATGTGTTTAATTTTAGTTGTTATTTTATGGACTTGGATAGGGAGGCGACTATTTTGCTTCGATGATGATTTTCTCATTAGAATCTGGCGATTTTTTTTTCAAAATATTTGAAGTTATGATCTTTTCCAAGATATTTTAAGTGATGTGTGTTTTAATCATTTTTTAGTGGAGAAAATAGATTCATCACCCTAGAACCCGAAGCACATAAAATTTGAAAATTGTTATAACCCATATTTCCAAATATATCGGTGGAATTTCTACAAAATCGTGCCAAAAAAAAAAAAAAACACCATTATTTACCAAGCTAAATCGTCACCTATTTACACTATAACACTTTATTTTATATCAATGTTCAAATTCAATAGACATAGAGTATGTACTTTTTCATAAAAAATTTAGCAGTTAAATTTTTGTGTAAAATAATATTTTATCTTATAAAAAGAATCTTATACCAATTTAGTCTTTCCATTGACCACGATCTTGGATTATTTTTATTATCATCATCAAAGGTTGTTAGATGTAGTCTTCTTTCTTATGATAGCTTTTATAAATTAGTTATAAAAATCTGCAGATGCAAACACATTAGACATATGATTAAGGAGTTAAGTGAAACTTGTTGTTTCAATTGGTTGAAAAAACCACAGGCGCAAATAGTAGACATGGATCAAGATCAAAGTAAGAAACTCAAGGACGGATCGAAGATCAAAGTAAGAAGATCAAGGAAAGTAAGAAATTCAAGGATCGAAATCCTTGATTTTCTTACTTTCCTTGATCTTCTTACTTTGATCTTCGATCCATCCTTGAGTTTCTTACTTTGATCTTTGATCCTTGATTTTCTTACATTCATTGATCTGTGATCCATCCTTGAGTTTATTACTTTGTTCTTCGATCATTGATCTTCTTTCTTTGATCTTCGATCTTTTTGTTGAGGGTACGAGGCCCAAAATTGAATGTTCTAAAGAAAAGCTGACAGTAAATTTCTGATTAAGATCTTCCCCCATTTGGGGTAAATTAAATTCCTTAAGCATCACTGAGGCCTTATCCTCACTTGTTTTTTATACTGACCTTTTACCTAGCATAGCATTGGTTCATTTGGAGATTGGCAGGGTGAGAAAAGTTTTGGATTTCATTTCTCGTAATTTGTTGTCTCTCCATTTGGAACTTTCAAATCAAATTTCTACTCCCCTTTGGTCAAGGATCGAGGCATGCTCGACTCTGAAATCTTCTCGTCTGGAAGAAATATGGAAAGTAAAGCAATCCAAGAAGTTCAGTAAGCTCTCGGAGAAATTTATCTTGCAACCTAATGAGTCTAGTTTCTTTCGTGGTCCTTCCAGAAGCAGAATTAATTCTAATCAAATCTCTGCTCTCCAATCTTGGGTTGACAGTGTTTCTCACCCTTCTTCCATCGAAGGTGAAGTTGGAACAATGTCGTATTCACCAAGTCAGATTCCCTCAAGTTCATTGTCTGTTAATTCTTCTTTGGTTTCTGTTGGTTTCAATAATAGTGGAAGTAGTTCTATTAATAATAATATTTAATTAAATAATAATAATAATTGTTTTTATAGTAATACTAATAATAGTGATTATATTTTCACCTCACATATGAATAATAATATTAAGAATAGTAATAATAATCTATGTTTGGATAATAATAATAATAAAAATAAAATAATATCACTAAGCATAATAATAATAATAATAATGTGAGTGACTCTGTTTTCAATTCTGATAATTGTAATAATAATAGGATTGGTAAGAAGACTCTCAGTTTGGATAATATTGGTTGTTCTAATTTTCTTTCCTCTTCTAGTAATAGGGTTTTCAATCTCTCTAGCTTTTCTTTTGATCCCACTTCTTTAGTCTTTTGGAGAAAGGTTTAAATTTTTCTCTTGCTCCTAGAAAGATCTCGGTCGATGATATCATCTGTGACATTGAATATGGTATTAGAGACTTACCAGACGTCACTAAAGATATCATTCATCAAGACTGTTTAGTTTTCCTTAGAAAGGCAAAGCCCCCAAGAATAACATCAGCAAATCTAAGTTTGATGCTCTGAAATCATTAAATGATAATAAGAATATTGGCGTTCTCAAAGTTGACAAAGGCGGTGCTGTGTTTATTCTTGATAAAGATGATTACCGTCAAAAGATGTTGGACCACCTCCATAATAGCAGGAGCTACCAAAAACTCAACAAGGATCATCTGAATAAGATTTCCAAAAGTGTGGCTCTTGCTATAAAGGTTAGTAGCTCAGTCAGCTCTTTCAGTCATAAGCTTATTGAAAGCTACCCTCTTACCCCCAGAATTTATGGTCCAATTAAGATTCATAAGGAAGGGGCTCCTCTGAGACCCATTATCAGCATGATAGGAGGGCCAACTTATCTTCTTGCTAAATATTTAGCCCAGAAGCTTAAGCCCCTTGTTGGCCATACAAAATCCTTCATCAAGGACTCCGCATCGTTTGTTAATGAGTTAAAAAGTTTCAAGCTTGATCCAGATGACATGCTTGTGAGCTTTGATGTAGTCTCTCTCTACACTAATATCCCTATCAATGAGGCCATTGAAGTCATCAAGCGCATCACAAATCCTGATACGGCTTATTTAGTTGGTATTTGTCTTACTTCTACTTTCTTTTCAATCGATGGGGAATTCTATGAGCAAACTTGTGGTGTCGCCATGGGTTCCCCTCTCTCCCCTGTGGTAGCTAACCTATTCATGGAGTATTTTGAATCAAAGGCCTTAACCTCTTCTCGTCTTCTGCTTAAGTTGTGCAAGAGGTTTGTGGATGACACTTGTGTCATCTGGTCCCATGGTAAAGAAAAGTTGGAACTATTTTTCCTCCATCTTAACAATCAATCTAGTTATATAAAGTTCACCATGGAATTTGAATGTAATGGTAGTCTTCACTTCCTTGATGTCCTCGTCTCAAGGAATGATAATGTCTCTTTCTCTCATTAGGTATATCGTAAGAAAACTCATATGGAACAATATCTTCAAGCTAATTCTCATCATTTCCCAGCTCAAAAGCTTGGTGTTCTCAACACCTTAGTGACTAGAGCTTTAAGAGTTTATGATGAGAACCATCTCAAGGAAGAGAAAGCACATATCCTAAGTGTTTTCTTTAATAATGGGTATAGTAGACACCAACCAAGGATTTCCTTAGAACTTAAAAAGGTCATAGTGCTAAGAAAGATACCAAGAATCAATTTTCTGGTGTTCATCTTCCTTTTATCCAAGGGACCACTGACAAGATTGCAAGGATCCTAAGGAAACATAAGGTGGCTTCAAGATCCAGTGGACCCCAAGAATATGAAGGGTGTTTATATTATCCCATGCTCTTGTGGGACTCCTTACATTGGTAAGACTGGTCACTCGATTAATCAAAGGATTCGTGAGCATGTTGCTGACATCAAGCATGGCAGGTCCCACTCCTCTACTTTGACGGAGCATGCAGATAAATCTAAACATCACATCTACATTGAGGAGGCCCAAGTCATTGCTAAGATTAGTCATTTCCATCATCGTAAATTGAGGGAGGTCCTAGAAATTGAAAAAAGACCCAATAATTTGAATAGAGATGATGATTGGAATATTAGTAGAAGTTGGGTCCCAGTCTTGTCCTCCTATTTTTTTATTTTTTTTAATCTATGTAGGTATTGACATCCTTTTTATAGTATCTGTTGTTGATTTATTCTTCATTAGAGTTTATTTTCTTGATCCTTCGGTTTTTTTTATCTATTTTATCATCCTATTCATTCTTAACTCCTTTTAGTATTTTTGTTATTTGTTTAATGGGTCTGA
>APFE031635660.1:171386-216116 GCA_000404065.3 Pinus taeda | reverse complement strand
TCGGCCAAAAAAATATTCTCTCATGTGATTTCTACCGAAAGACTTTGTTTAATAGATTATTAAATAGTTAAGTGAAACTTGTTTCATGTAATCGTTTCATTAGAAAGGAAAAGTAAACAAATCATCCTAATGATGAACCACACATGTTGGTTCAAAATGCTTCTGCCAAAAAAATATTCTCTCGTGTGATTTCTACCGAAAGACTTTGTTTAATAGATTATTAAATAGTTAAGTGAAACTTGTTTCATGTAATCGTTTCATTAGAAAGGAAAAGTAAACAAATCAGAAAAAGAACTAATTTCTTTAAAAATGAATTAGAAAATGGATATACATATATATATATAAGCTTGGTAGGACTACATCTTTATCATGTCCAATTTCTCATCTCAATTGGGGATAGCACAAGATTTGAACCCAAAACTTCTAATTTGATAAAACTTCATTTCCACAACCATTACCAATTAAATTACTCTAAACAAATGAATTAAAATATATATATATATAATTTAATATTAAAATAAAAATAAAAATAAAAATCAATAATCAAATTTTTACATTTTCAATAGATATCAAAACTTTTTTGAAACCTTATTAAATTATATAAATAATAAAAAAAATTGATTTTTAATATCATATATTATTAATTTCTAATATAACATGAAATATTTAATAAATTTAAATTTATAATTATTAAATTTTAAATTTTAAATTTTAAATTTAAAATTATTTAAAATACATTTCCTAATCTACATAAATCTCCTATGAATATAATTACAAACCCTATTAAATCATTTTATAATGTAATTTAAAATTTATATATTATTTAATCTTAATTTAATATTAATAATAATTTCATAATTAATTTTTTTAATTTTCTATTTAATTTTTAAGATTCCTCATGTAACTTTTTTATTAGTCCATGTTAAGGTAGAACTCTAGCAATCGATTTGTTTATTGGTCACTATTAATTTAAACATTATGATTGACTGATTTTTTCACCTTTATCTTTATAATGAACCACATTGAACGATTCAAAACGTCGACCAAAAAATCATAATGTGATTAATCCAAAAGAATTTATCAAAATTAGTATGGATCAAAAAGTCTAAAATCAAGCATTATAACCCTACACGAAAGGGAAATGGCTAAGAAAGTTCATCAATTTGAATGAGCTCATTGCAGGTTTCAAAGAAAAAATCAGATCTTACTTTTCTGAAACGCTGTAGGGATGCATCTATAATTCCAGTTTTCGCTCATATTATTTCCTAACAGCTAACTCTGGAACCAGATGCATCCTTGATAATTAAACATTTTGATTGATTGATTTTTTCACCTTTGTCGTGAGGATGAACCACACTAGATGGTTCGAAACATCGAACAAAAAATCATAATGTGATTAATCTGAAGGAATTTATCAAAATCAAAATGGATCACAAAATTTTAAAATCAACAACTATTAATTTTGTTTTATATCATGATAAACTATAATATTTAACTTTATAAATAATTAAAATAGTTTTTATTTTAATTTACAAAAATAATTTGTTGGCATTTTATTGGCTTAAAAATTTATATGTCTTATTTTAGGGTTCTCGGCACGTGTCTTATTCCCAGATAACTCGTCAGTTTTCACAAGAATCACTAATTTTCACATGAATCTTGTAACATGATTAAACAAATTGATAAAATTAATACATATGTGAGTGTATATTATTAACTTGATAGTTACAATATTCCCGAATTTTGAACTAAATTATACTAAAAATTGTTGGTTCATTAATATGGCTGCTTATCTATTTTATCTAGTGGTTACCTTTATTAATCATAATTTATCTTATTTTATCATAACAAAATACAATACGCATGGTTACTCATGGTTTCGTGATTTATTTAAGTCAAAATTCTTAAAAATATATATAGAAGTGTGTCACCCAACAACATGATGAACGAAGTTACTTAGATATGAGTGTTTCACTTTATAGGAAACAAAATAGTAATCTTGGATTATGGTCAATTTATGGATGAGGTGGTATGACACACAAGCTTTATAACTACATTCAATTACCTTGAAAGGAGAAATCGGAGAAATGCAAGAGTCCCAAAATATGGTGTGGAGCACTTCAGCTATATCATATTGCAATTTTAAAGTTTGTATTAGAAATTTGAACAAAGTGAGAAAAACTAGAACCTTACAAATGCTTTGTAGATACCTTTATTGAATACTTCAAAATTAAAGTGCTGGTGTCTCAAAGTCCCAGTTAACGTAGGAACTTGTTTCTATGCAGCTTTCCTTGCTGGATTTTTGCTGGATTTTATTTTGATGAACTACCTTTCTATAATTTCCACGCTAGGCAACATAAAAATAATGAAAGTGCTTCTGTCTCAAAGTCCCAGTACTTGTGTCTCAAAGTCCCACTTAAAGCAGGGACTTGCTTCTATGCAACTTTCCTGGTTGGATTTTATTCCGATGAACTTCCCTTCTATAATTTCCACGTTACACAACATAAAAATAATGATATGGGATTGGTCTCATGGTTTGAATTAACCATGAAATAGGGTATGATGTTGATGTTGATAAAAGAAGTCAATCATGATTTGATGTCGTATTTGCTTTTAACAACACTTTCTTAATGATTTTATATTCTCAAAAGTACCAAAACTAAATATCCTAACTTTGATTAATTATGTGTTTGCCCCCTTTGTTTAGATTAAGTGAAATTGGGAAATGTGATACCATGAGATACCTAGTGGCTTTTTAAGTTATAGCATATTATAAAAGACATATTTGTTACCCTACCCACAACCATGCCCACTTGTCAATCTAGATTCTGGAAAATGTGATACAATGAGATACCTATAAGTGGCTTTTAAAGTTATAAGATATTATAACTTTAATATCTTATCTAATCTAGTCTACCCACAACCATTCCCACCTGTCAATCTAATCTAGATTCTCTGTCTAGAGATAGTGATTTTGAAATCATGGAGTTTAAACATGATCCGCTAACAACACACTTAGAGTAGAGTTATCAACCTTGATTTTAGAATCCACCTTTATCCTTAGTGTTTCATATGTTGTTAATGTTTCTCATCTTAAGGATATTGTTGAAACAAAAAGTATGGATATAGTTCAAGGGTTGTGGAGATAATGTTGAAACCTACCTATGATGACTAAATCAAAAGAATGTTACGTGATTGTATGGAAATAGTCTTTGATCTCATAAAAAGTGATATGGATTATGATGTTGAGATTTATATTTTCGCCTCAATCCCATTAATATCCAATTATGTTATTATATTATAACACCTCAATATCTAAAATATTCGGAGGAAACTTTAAACCTAACTTCAGATGTTTATAAAATTTCGAACATAATTGATATGACATATAATCATCAAAAATATTTTAATTTTGGCCAATGTTTTTTGGGTTCATGAATTCTTTTGAGTTTTTTAAACCTTTTTCTACCATTTATTTTTATTGTGTTGTTTTTTTATATATAACTTTTATCGATAATTTATTTTTATTGTTTTGTTTTTTAAGATATAGATGGATTGATAATTTGTAGATTGGTTGATAATGAGAATATGATTATCATGATATGAAGATGAGTGATAATATAATTTATTTTTATTGTTTTGTTTTTTAAGATATAGATGGATTGATAATCCGTAGATTGGTTGATAATGAGAATATGATTATCATGATATGAAGATGAGTGATAAAAACTAAGATGTATTTTTTATACTAAGTTTTATTGAAATAATTTTTTTTTTTTGAAAAGACATAAAAATAAAAATTGTTTATGTTTTATTTAAATTCATTAAATTTTTTCTTTATTTTTATTATATTATTTTTCTTTTTATGATTTTATTTTTTATTTATTTGTTTCCTCATTATTACTTATCTTATTTATTATCTACCTTGTTTAAGGTTTTCTTTACTTCTAAGTTGTATTTGTATTGCATGTTTCTAGAGCTTTATTTATAAGTCTAAAGTAACAAATGCAAATAAATTTATGTTCGTCATAGGTTCTAAGAAATCAATCCCCCATTGGCGAAAATGTTATATATAATGTAAATTTATCTTCCCTAATTTTCATAATCATCACATCTCATCTCATCCACTTCCTTTTCAGTGGTATCATAAGCATGTTCATATAATTGTGCTCATGAAGAAATAAGTTACTTGAATATTTGACTAATCAATAGTACCAATCTTTAATTACTCCACTCAAATTCATGATACTTATCTATCAAACTATAATTTTTGGATTCACATAAAATTGCAAATATTTTCTCCTATGATGTCATTATCTATTGACTTCCATTTTAGTGAACCAAAAAAAAAGTTGCCAAAGTCTTATCCATTACCACTATATTTTAAATTTTCTCATATAAGAATTTGATGTAGGAGCATCTTTGAACAAAAACAATCTACCTAAATTAATTTTAGTTAGTAGTTGAAAGGATGAAATAAGGATGATACGACATCGTTGTTGTCATAGTTTCGTGAATCCACCATTATTGCGACATCATTGTTATTACAATGCCATGACCTCAAAATTGTTGTGACACTACCCTATTGTGACATCGTTACTATGACACCACCCTACCATTACAGTTTTGCAACACCATTATTATTGCAATGTCATGACTCCATCATTATTGTGACACCACCCTATTACTATGGTGCAACAACATCATTGTTGCAACACCGCCATAATGTTATAGTGTTGTGACACAATTGTTGTTACAATATCACGACTCCACCACTTATACAACACCATCATGATATTACAGTGTTGTGACTTTGTTGTTGTTGCAATGATGCAACTTTGCTTTGACATTGTGGATCATATCTTGTAGCAATCCCATGTGCCTCAAGCGACTCCTTAGTAAATCAGTAGGCTACCTATTCGAGGAAATAATGATCCGTTGATGAAATAATGATTAGATGGGGATTCAAACCACCATGATTGTTCATTGTGTGAAGGAATGTTGACTAGATTGGGAAAGGGTTGAGGAATTCAAACAACTATGACTATTCAATTTTCCAACCATCGTTTAAGATTTGAAGTAGCTAGAAATAAGCAGAGGCTGGAAAGATAGGCTAGAAAAGGAAAGAATAACTTTAGACACTAAAAGATGTTGGAACATAAGAGAATAGGAACAACTAGGTGTTTCTGGTGATTAAATAGACAATGTGTATGCAAGGGTATAACACAGAGTAGGACAATGCACAAATTGTATGAATAATTTCCTATGGATGTGAATAAGAATTGAAAACTTTATTTTTGTCTCTTATCATGTCTCATATAAAGTTCTCAATTTCATCATTGCATGTGTTAGTCTTTAAATTTATATTAGCGCTAGCATACAATTAGCCGTGCACTCTATGGGAGGAGATTAGGTTCATGTAGTGGTATTGTATAGGATTTTGTGGTCACTGGGGTCAAAATTTAAGAGCAATAACTTGATCTTCATTTCCTAAATTAATTGTCCCCTACCCTAAACCTAGGTTTTTTAGATAAGTTGAGGTCATGTCAAATCACATAACCTATGAACATCTTTGAGTTCTATAAAGTAGACATAGTTATATAAATAGTTTTTGGATAATAAATAAATACTAGCATTGTGCTTCTTATACATATGATAGTGCATGTGTTGTAAGTTGATGGAATAACAAATGCATATATTATACCTAAGAACCATGGAAAATTTTAGGGGCTAATATTCGTAGGTGGGCTAATTTTCCATGTTTTTCCCAAAAAAGGGTTTGCTAATTTCCATTTTTTCTAAAAATAATTCGCCAAAATTTTATAGTATTAAGGTATTTTACCTTGAAAAATCGCCAAAAATTTATTATAGTCTAATATAAAGTAATTAGAAATCTAAATATTAAAAAAAAACATTAGTCATTTTACAATTTGCATATTAGGGATTAGTATTATTCTCCAAAGTTTTTAAACTTTATAATAAAATTGCATCGTTAAAATTTCTCATGCTAAGAACTAAGCATAACAAATTGGGTACAATTGTATCGTTGAAATCTTATCATCGTCGATGATAAAATGTCATATACATGAACCAAAGAAAACATGCCAATAAAACATAATGAAATGTCACATATATGCATTAAGATGCACCTATCAATACTAACATACAAGCATTAAAATAAACTAAAGAAGATCAATCAGACCTTGTCTGATCTACCCATCAAATGCCATGTTAATCATTCTCACAAAGTAATTCATTATGGTCGAGCTTAAATTATTCTACTTTTTACTTTTCACCAAAATTCGATTAATTAATTCATTTTTCATTTTTTAATTGTATTTTTCGATGATAAAAATACAATTTATCCTTGAATTTGAACACTTATAATGTTATAGGCTTAATACTCAAATTTAAATTTTCAACATTTTCAACATAATATATAACTACAAATTTTACCAATTCAACCTTTCACTTATATTATATATGATATACTTATATATATATATATATTATATATATGATATATATAATTCCTTATGTGTTGTCTATGAAATCATTTATTTGGATTAATAAATTTTTGGAACTTATTCCAAATTTAATTGCCAATAATCAATCAATTTTAACGATATAATGTAGTTTTTATAGTTAATATGATGTTAAAATTGTGCCTACTATTTTAATTTCATTAAATGTTCGACTTTGAAAGTAAACACTCATATTCAAAAACATACAATAATTATATAAAATTCATAAATATAATGAAAAATTAATCAATATTTAACCTAGGTAGTGTCTATTAATTGCAATATTCAAACCAACTAAATTTAATATTCCAAAGTGTAATGAAATAAGGAATCACACGAATCAAACACCCTGGGATTCACTATTTCACATAAAAGTCGAGCTTTATCAGTAGTAAAATGTCTCATGCACACCATATGACATACCCATAATAAAATATAGTAAAATTTCACAAGCAGGCACCAAGGAAACATATCAATAGCAAAATGTCACATCAAATACCTTGGAAACCGTTCTTCCATGTAAAAGTGTAGCCTATCCTCACTAACATGAAGCGTGCACTCAACAGCGTGAACGTAAGTGAAAGATGCAGACACCTAGGTGGACAAAAGGATAAGAACAAACCTGGTGTGCTATACCCATCAAATACCGTGCCATGGGAACCATTCTTTCATATGAAGGTCGGTGCTCATAATCTTACAGGGACCGAACCTCTGTCAAAGTCGAAATCCTAAGTCACCATTGACCTAATCTAAGCTGTAAAAATTGTCTTTACCAAGTCACCATTGACCTAATATAAGGTGTAAAAATTGTCTTTACCCAGTCATCATTGACCTAATGTAAGTTGTAAAAACGGTAGAGGTAGATTTCATGAGATATTGAATTTGTGAAGAGTAAGGTAAAAAAAAAAAAAAAAAATTAATCTCAATCTCAAAATATTCCCAAAATCTACAATCAAATTAAATTTAACACAAAAAACACAAATGTTATATCGGTGACAAAAAAACATTAATAAATAATGTGAAACACTCATCTACTTGCAAGTGAGGCTATGGTTAAACTAGGCATTTTCAATGGTTAACTACCCATAATCTATGATATGATTTAATTTCAGGAAGCTTTTAAATGATTGTCCTAGTGGATTCCATGGTTAAACTAAAGTTTAGTCTATTAGTGTCCATGTCATTTTGCTTCAATCAACCTGCAATTGTCCAACTTGCTTTGACCTCCCTAAAAGGAGAAATTTCAGCCTAAAGTAAAGGAGGAATGGTTTGTAGTGATAGTGTGCAAAAATCTTGAGTCACAAATTATTTCTCATTTGAATTTTGTAAAGAAATAAAGTATTTTTCATTGGAGTTTTATCTATGATTTCATCCAAAGTAATTTATAGCATAGTATGGAAGAGATGAACATGTATGTCCATAAATGAGTGTAAACATCTAAATGTTGACTTAATATAGAGAACATGTTGTAGTAGTTGTAAATGAGTGTAAACCCTTAAATGTCTACTTAATATGGTAGAGATGTTTTTTTTAAATAGAGGAGAATTTTTTTTTTTAAGAAATAGAAAAAGCTTATATTATAAACACGATTTGGTTACAAGGCTAGTACCTTTACAGATTCAGTTGTTTCATCTACTTGAAATAACTTACATTTCTAATAATTTGTTTTCCTCCTACTATGTTTTCTATTTGCTATGTATCTATGCTAATATCTCTTAATTAAATTCCAAAACACATGTAAAGACAAAATGTATATGTAGTACGTAAATCCATGAAAAACATATTCTCTAGCCTACTTTGACGGCCTAACTTCATAATTGTTCTTTGCCTTTGTAGCCACTTTTTTCTACTCCTGTTATGCCTGAATGAGTACGCCTTACCATTCCACATTCCTAGAATATTCAATGTTTGCAGAAGGATCCCTTGCTTCTTTGTTGATATTTGGATCCATCTTTTCCAGCCTTAGGTCTAGTATCGCCACCACCACTTCAAGAATTGCCTAAAGTTTCTCAAATTTTCTTTGCAACATTTCACACTATAGATCCAGTAAAGCCAATTGTGCTTGCTTCTCCTTTGCATCCACTCAACTTTGTCTATTGTTCAAGGTTAGAATGTACTCCATTGTCTTTTTTAAGTGATCCAGATGATGATTCATTTTCTCCTTATTGCTGACCAAAAGAGTCTACATATCTATCTCCATTCGCCTACCTATCCCGTGTTGAGAAATCTAAGGGGCAACAAGATTAGGTGATTTATCTTGCTTTGATAACTTCTTGTGGTATATTTTTACTTAACATGATTAGCTTCTTCTTTCACTTTATTATTAGTGTTTTCTTCATCAAACAACTACCAAACCATAAACCTCTTCAGTATGAGAGGAAAACCCACAATAATTATTCTTCTTATAGAATCTTCAATTGATGAATTCCAATACTTAGGCCCTTGACCAAAAACTCCTCCAAGACCAAGTCAAATATTTCTCTTTCCTTGTCAAGTCAAACAAAGTCAACCTTGACTTGAAACTGCTATAACTTCTCCTTCTTCTTGACCTTAGCCTTGCAATACTAGACAACTTCTCATCCTGCAATTCTCGTTTACATGTAGCTTCCTACAATTCTCGCACATGTGAGGTATTTAAGGCAATTTTGGCCCTTATTTTCCTTCGCTTGACAAGTTCCATTCTCTTCAAGATTTTGTCCTTCAATTTAGAATATATTTGCACCAGAATTACACTCTTAGGTATGCTTGTAATTCAATATATATTCTACAGAGGATGCCCTAGATTCATCCTACACGTGTGAGAGTTTTCACCCAAAAAACATTGTTGAAAGATGTCACTTCCTCTTCACTTTATCTTCTCCTTTATTCGCTACTTTTGTGCTCTTGGTTGAATTTCTTGTATGATATGCATCCTCCCAAAGGTGTTCGACTTGTCTTCTTTATATAGCCTTCTAGACCCTTCAAAATAGGTCGACTTGTCCCAGCTTCTAGGCCGACTTTTGACATGTTTGGAAGGTCAACTTATTGCATGCATTTTTACTTGGTTTGATTCATAGCTAAAGAAACGAAATAGTTCATTATCCTTAGTCTGTGTAATGCAACATATACCATAAACATGTAAGAGTAGTCTTACAACATTTACAATGCATGCATGAAAGAGTGTTGGCTCCAAGAGCTTCTAATAATTAATGGAGGATCCAAGTTCATTGTTACATTAATGAAACACTAGCTCCAATAGTGGAACATGAAGCTACAACTTGCTTCTCCAAAAGAATGATCTTCTCCCTTATGCACAACTAGAGAAGCCAAGGCCAAAACTCTAAAGGTCCAATCCCTTTACTTGAATTATGAGGGATTATTTATAGCAAATTACAATGAATCTTGAGTTTCCTCATGACTCTTCGACTTTCGTAACCTATGGGCTTCCATGTGACTCTCAATATTGTGCATATAACTATTTACATTCCACATGGGTCTTTTCAAATTCCACATGCGCCTCTTGAACTTCTTTACATTACATTTATTCATAAAGGAAAAAATTACATCAAAATGGTGGCTATATAGGATAAAAATCTAATAAGAAAAAATATTCCTCATGAAGAAGAAAAGGACAAATGATCAATAGCTTGACCATGGAGTTCATTTGTGATATAGGAGTTTCATGCCCTGAACTCTCTTGTGATGATTCTAACTCTGATGGGAAACTCTACAACATATCACATATTCACCTCCAAGGCCTCTAATAATATGGATATGGAGCTTAATTGTATATTATTCCACAACCAAGATAACCATCATGTGAACTTTAGTTGGCTCAATGGCACATTGTAGAATTGTATTACAAGTGATCTTCAATCCTTCTTGATTTGTTGCCTGCTTGATTTTTCGATAAACTATTTTATCTCCCTCCTGATGGCATCCTTGCCTCTTATCTCTCCAAGTAAAGCCATGGAAGGTACATTGTGCTTCTGTGCCAAGGACTCTAACCCATTATGTAGTTGAACATAAGAAGCAACGGTGTTGGTCGCTTGTTCACTAAGGTGGGCATAGTTCTACGTGTGAATTCTTAATTGTGCTCAATCCATCTCAGTAGCTATCTTGTCCTTACTGACCAACTTTTTACGAACATCTGAATACTTAACACCCTAATCCTATATCAAATCTAAAGCTATGTTTGTCACCTTGAGAAGCTTCAAGATCTCTTGAGATTTCTTCTAAATTTGAACCATGGATGTCACATTAGGGGATTTTTGAGGTCTAAAATGGGCCTCCTCAGGAAATTACAAAATAATAGTGCAAATAATAAAATAAGATTAGATTACATCATCAAATTTTAGAGGGAAAAAAGCAAAAACTATTTTTTCAACTCGTATTTTCAAAATATCTCCCTATGGGTTTACTCAAATTTCAAGCGGAAATAGTTGTTGGATGCAAAATTTGATTTCTCATCCAAGGAGTACCCGTGTTCCATACTTTCGATGGACTGGACTAGATGAAAAATGAGAAATATATGAAAAACGTGATTGCAATCACGTTTTTTCATGTATTTCTCATGTTTCATGTAGTAGGGTACATCGAAAGTATGCAACATTGGTAGTCCTTAGATGAGGAATTAAATTTTGCATCCAACGATTACTCCCTCTTGAAATTGGAGTAAAACCTTAGGGAGATAAGTTTAAAATATGAGTGGAAAAAGTAGTTTTATTATTTTATTATTTTTTAATATTTTTACTTTCTTACTCCAAAATTGGTGAATCATCCCCCATGGTTGACATCATCATCTTGAATCCTATTGGTTCTTATGAAGTTTATTTTGGTTGTACATTTTTCTTAAAAGGCCCATTTTAGACCTCAAAACTCCCCCAATGCCATCTCATGCAAGAGAATCATCTCATTATACAACTGCCTCATGGTGTCTTCCATTTACTTCAGTTCTTCAGATATAGTTGACCATAGCTCTGTCACGTTGATACTAGCAAAATACAACTATTGATTCTTTGTGGTAATATGATCAACATATTGTTTTGCGACAACTAACTCTTTTCTCAATCGTGCATTCTCATTTAGAAGGTACTTTGTATTTTCTTTTGTTTTTGTCACAAAAGAAAAATTAGCTACCATGATTGCTCTATGATTTCTCCTTGTATTATATGTTATCACCTACTCTATGGATATGGCAACTGTATGGGAAGGATCATTGGGAAAGTACATTTTCATTTCTTGTATAATCCTCTTCTTCATCTTTTCAAAGGTAAGGTTGGATACATCTATGACCCTGTTATTCGGTGGAGGAACAATTCCCATTTCACTAAATGGGAGACAGCCACCGATGAGAGAACGTTATGAGTGCATGTTTGGTTCATCTCCAAGTGGCTCAATGGCATCCTCCTCTTCTAATTATGCTTCTAATTCATGGGACATATGTTCTTCCTCCATTATCTATGCAATTTATTCCTCATATTTGTTCTTCATTTGTTCTTCATGTGACTACTTCTGTAGTTCCTCTTTTGTTTCTCTTCTCCTTTCCTCCTCTTCTTTAATTAAATAATCTTGTTTCTTATTTTATTCTTCTTCTCATAAGCGCTCCTCCTCTCTTTTGTGCTCTTCTTTTAACCTTCTCTTCTCCTCTTGTTTTGATTGATTCTCCTACTTTACCTCAATTATACCTTTGATCATAGGATCAGTCTTGAACTTTCTACTGCTCTCTATTATTGGATTATGTTTTAGTTTCTTCCTGGGTGCTATAGTTTCCACTTGAGCAGTGGCTTCCTATCAACTCTCCTCCATCTGAACATCGAGTACCTATGAAACCTGGGAGGGACCTGCCTCATCTCTTGGGCGATTCTTTCTCAAAGCATTGTACCAATTCTTGATCTTTTCATCTTTTGGTATAGTCATAGGTCCATACGGCCAGGTATATTGTATCTTATCATAGTGTTTCCTCCACTCTTTTCTAAGATCATATCTATGGAAGCTCAACGCTCCCAAATGAAGGCGGTTGAGTTCTTCAATTTCAACATCGCTCTCCTTAAGGCTATTTTGCTCATAAATTCCAATCCTCAAAGGAAGAGTGGGCCAAGGAGCCTTTTCCCTCCTATGTAGTTGTGTAGACAATCCATTATTCAATTGATATGCTACCTCTTGCAAGACCACCTTATTGGTCACATACCTAGACATAAGATGAGGGCATGCTTGACACCCAAAACATCTAATGTATGTGCCCTGCGGTGAAGCAAACCAATCTGCAATATCAAATAGTGCCTCCTACATTTGTTCTATCATTAAAGGAGGTTATGTCTCAAATATCATTATGTACAATAGTGAGAAGAATTCTCCTACCAGTTTGTCATAAATACCCCGAAAACTACCTTCTAATAATAGCCTGCAATGAAACTAGCCAGGTAGCTTCTCTTGTGGGGTCTAGTTCCATTTCATACCGGTGAAATCATAAAGGACATAGATACCATCTAACAGATAAGTAGACATGTAGAACTCTGGTTCTTTCTTAGCTTGCAGGGTGGTCTTAGCCTATTATGTCTGAAGCTTCAGCTCATGAGAGAGGATATTTGCCTAGTTGAAAACTTTACCTCTTGAGACAACTATCTTGATAAAGAAAATCCAAATCCCCTCAAAGTATTTGGAATTCTTTCATCCATACAATCTGTAGCACATATCTATGACATATTGATAGACCTTTCTCAAGTATTTAGTCATATAAATTGTACTTTGTCTCTAGTTTAATCTCGCAAGCTCTTAGCACCAGGAATTGATAATTTCTTTAGTATTGAGATTTTCCCAAGTTGCATAAAATTGTGTGTTTGCATACTCCCTTGGTCTTTCCATCTTATAATATGAATGTATATCATGCAGATGG
Source organism: Pinus taeda (assembly GCA_000404065.3). Taxonomy (NCBI): domain Eukaryota; kingdom Viridiplantae; phylum Streptophyta; class Pinopsida; order Pinales; family Pinaceae; genus Pinus; species Pinus taeda. The sequence continues at coordinate 202,718 of APFE031635660.1, read as the reverse complement.
TAAGTGCCAATATAATTTATGCTTTCACTATGAAGGACCACATTTGTAGTATCCATGTGCGATAGGATTCATTTGATGCCTTCTTCCCAAGGAATCACTAGGAATCTGCATGTAACTATGTGTATTCTAGAGCACTTGATATTTATATAAACCTACATGTCTTCCAATTTTTCTGGGAATTACTTTTGCACGAAAGTACCTTTGATTTCCTTCCATGATACTTTCAAGCATTTGTTTATGAAACATTGTGTATCTAAAAGAATGGGACCCATTGTCTTAATAATTTCAACTACCTCCTCAGTGTTGGATTTTGAGATTTCTTTTGATGTAGCTTGACGAGTAGTGGGAGGCATTGTCTTGGAAAATGATGACATAATTGTAGCCTATATTTGTAGCCCCTACAAGTTGAAATTCACTCATGGCGAACAATAATTAGTTTCAAGAAATTTGGTAACGATCACATGCAAACTATTCAAAAGATAGTGATTAAGAAATATTTGGGAAAATTGGTAGCATAAGTCTATCACAAGTGACACAAGTTTACTTAACTAGCCATTAGAAGTGAGCTCTACGCCATGGCAAGGAAAAGGGCACATGTCGGGACAACAGTAGATATAAATATCTTGACAAAGGATTTTTAATGTGTCATGCACTCAAGGGGAGAGAGAGAGAGAGAGAGAGAGAGAGAGAGAGAGAGAGAGAGAGAGAGACTGGTAGGCATCACGGCATAGTCACAAGAGACAAGATGAACACACTGTTGCTTAGCATGAGTTATGCACTTTAGAAGATCCAATGAGGGCATAATGTGTAATAATAGTGGAAAATCATGCCAATTGTTTCTTCTTGGTCTGTTATGCCCTCAAGGGAAGGGCTTATTTCTTGTTGGGTGCATTTTTTCAAGACAGTGGGTCCTTGTTTTCCAGAAGAGCCCTCTACTCAAAGATGGGCTCAAAAATAATTAATTGAAGGGCTGCTAGCAACAAGTTTTAAACTCAATAATAATGAAAGAAAATAGTTGCAAGTGTTTATAAGTTTTGTCATAATCATGACTCGAAGGTGAAAGGTCATGGAATGAGAAGAATCGCAAAAAAACACCACTTGCAATAACAAGAAAACACTTGTATGAGGAAGTATTGATGAAAAAACCACTTAATAAGTGAAAATAAACTAAAATGACACTAAGGAAAACATAAGCGCCACTAAAAGGAACAAAAGAAATAAAAAAATGACATTGTGCAAAACTTACCAAGAATCCAGGCACTTGAGATCAATATTGAATAAAAACTCCTTGAGATGATGGAATGTGCTCAACCCAGAATGAACAATGATTATGAGAATGAGTGATGAGTTGGGCTTGTTTATAAATAAAATCTACATGCAAAGCAAGGTCATGCATGATCACCACTTATTGATTGATGAGTCATTTAGTTAGAATAAGTGGAGTGGCCTCCTATTTTATAGGAGTGCGTAGAACATACAAATAGGAAGGGTGCATGCAAAGGAAACAAGAGGGCACAGTCACTGATAACAATGAGTGGGCCTGGGTTAAGGACCAGAAGGGTGTAGTCACTGATAATAAGGAATGTGCTCTCCTTGTTGATTGAGAGTGCGCTCAACTTAGTGAAGAAGTGTGCTCCCTTAAGATTTTGAAGTGCGCTCATGCTTAAGAGGGCACAATTTCCTCCAATAGTGGATTTTGTGACTGCTAACTTTAGAAAGTGTGCTTTTCCTGTGAGGAAAGGTTGCAATTTTTTTTTTGTGTGAGATACATGGAAAGTGAAGAAAAGCTAACACTGAGTCAAGAAACTTTTCCTATCTTTTGAAATATGACATAAGCACTTCCAAATATAAGAATATGACACTTAGTACACTTTGACCTAGGAGAAAAATAAACACTTAGGAATATGGCAAGGATAGTCGACACTTAGGAAAAAATGAAAAAATAACATGACGACACAAGAACTTGAGACGACAGTTCATATAGGCTCCAAATTAGACTAATGAAAAAATTTGGAGGGTCGTTGTCGTAGCGACAACACTTGGAAACACACTCGAAGAACTCCAACTTCTCTATTTAGGTCTTACCTTTATGCACGCAATCTTAGTCCTTCAAGAAGTATTTATTTAGTCGGTGTATTTCCTTAGTTCCCCCCTTCAACTCAATTATAGATGTATTCTCTTCTATTCCATGACTCATTCAAACACATTACAAAGCTTACTAGATCAAAATTGGTTCAATCTGGGAGAGGATAATATAATAATGGCAAGTTAAAAATAATCATAGTCTTATTTTTCTTCTCTGGTGTTGCTCCCCTAGCAGCAGGCTTGTTTAGTACCCCGCCGGAGTTACTACGGAAACATAAGTATTGCTTCATGACCAGCGAGCATGTTCAGTACCCCGACGAAGTTACTTGCTTCACCTCTCTATTTAGGAATCATTTCTCTTCTCATCTTTTGTTTATTTTATAATTTCACATGAGCTTAAGAACATATTATTTTGTAGGGGTGGAAGAGGGATCCTGACTTATTGAGAGTAGGAGAAGTTTCTCCTTCAGAGAAGCTTTTATATACCTCTAATATTGATTTTCTTGTTATTGGTTTTCCCATTTCCTTTCTCTACTTGATTGAATTAGCAAGAAGAACACCATCAATTAATAAACCAATTCTAGGAATGAAGATCCTAAAACTATGCATGCATATTGGTTCTTCTTATGGTTTTTCAATTGAAAGGGATCATATTTTCCATCGAGACATCATCAACTATGAAACATGTAAAAGCCTAATCAAATAATAAGACTAATAGGTTATTGAAGGGTTTCACGTCACTACTATTTCCCTTTTCCAAAAATTGCCCACATCATCTTGAAGCTCATGAATGCATAGTCTTATTGGAACAAGACAAGAACTAGGAAATAAAGACAATAACACACGACAAACAAAAACAAAAGGAATCCATGTAATGAAGACTAACTAGATGCCACCTAACCTAACCTAAACTAAAGGCTGAAAGATCAAGACTAAGAGAAATGAAATTACCAATGAAACCAAAGAAGTTGCTCATGATCCTTGAGTTGAAAGATATGATCAAGGAAAAGAAATATAACATACAATGTAGTAAGAAATATAAACAACCAAAACATTTGCACAAATGCACGGAGACATGCAGTGCAAGAACAATGATGCAAGGTAGTTGACTGCTCTATCTGATAAAAGAATAAAAACAACACTGCTTCGAATCATAACCATAAAAAATATGGTTGAAAGCATGAAGGAACTTACTTTGAGTCATTAAAATCATCAAGTAAGAGTGCTCTAACCAATCTGCAACAGGTTCATAAAAACAACTATCTTGAAAACCTGTAAGCACAAGTTGACAATAAACATATTAGCATCAAATGCAAGATAAATATTAGACTGTGAATCACATGAAAATTCGTAGTGCTTAGTGTTGGTGTGTGAGTCAAGATTTATAATGGATGAAGAAGGAAAGGTGTAAAATCAAAGGATTTGACAGTCATTGAACACACATTTTGTTTCCAAGTTCAAGATCAAATATTTGTATGAAGAAGGATACATCAGTTGGAGTGTATGCATTTGATCGTAGATCTTATATTGAGCGTTAAAGAATTCAACATTAAGATATCGAATATCCCTGAAGAATGAATCGACATCCCATGTAAAATTACTAAGAATGGACTTTTGTGAGAAAATTTAATATGATCAAATTCAAAAGTTTCATCAGGGTTCGAAGGGCCTAACATAACCATCAATGTATACTGAAGTGCCTCAATGTTATGACAAGACTCAGAATCCTCCAAATATGGAAACTGGTACATTGCATACATTTTCAGTTCTATATCTAAACAACTCTCATTAGTTTCATTAACAAAAGGGACCAAATCAAGGTTGCTTGAATCAACAGATTCATGGAAGGGTTAATTGATACATTAACAAGAATCTTTGATGATTAACATGTCATCTTCTTGAGTAGGGATAGATATACCTGAAAGAAAATCAACAATAATTAGATCAAACTCCAACTAAAAACTTTACAAATCTGAGTCTTCCTATGAAAACATACATTCATCCATAAAACTTGGAAAATCATTCTAATGCATAGACTCATAATAAGATTAGAGCAATATTCATCCAAGGATTCATCATGATTAAAGTATTCAAAACTAACATGTTGATTATCAAGATTATGAGATGAATGATCGATAGAACGGGGAGGGTCATCATCTTGAGAAAGAGAAGAGAGGAAAAGTGATTCCTCATCAATCAATTCATCATCATTAAGAGTAGTTTTTGAATTAGAATCATGGATTTCATTCTCAGATTAGAGTTTTTGAATAGGGATGACACGAGGTATATCAAAATGGGGAGGACAAGGAACAAAATGAATCATATATTACTCCTCAGAAGATTGATGTTCCTCTTGGGAAATATCATCTGGCGGATCTTATTGAAAGGACTTTATTGAAATCCTAACCAAGTACCAAAATTTCTCATCCAAAGATTCCCAATCCACATCTTCATCAGGAAAATCATAACATGTGTGAATAAAGTGATCAGTCAAATGTTCTAAAGATTCATTTGATTTCATCCTAATTTGATCAATTTTATTACAAATGTCTTGATAATCATACTTGTCAAAATATTGATGAAGAGCATTAACCAATTACTTGAGGGAATGGATAGAAGCATTTGGTAAATAATAACACCATTGCTTGGCATGTCCATATAATGTGAGGGTGAACAAATGAGCAAGAATGTCTTTAGAATAAATTCCTCTTGAAAAACAAAATTAAATAAATTCAATCACATAATCAAGAACGGTTGTTGTACCCTTTCCATCAAACTTAAAATGTGACAGGTTGTGTAAAAAGTCAACAGGGAATGGAAGATCCAAAGCTTTTGAAAATCACCTCGGGATTATGAATTGGGATAAAGTCATTTAAGATAAGATATTTATACATACTTTACGGCCTCATCTTTCCATGTGGACCTCCTTCTCAGGCAATGATGTTGATCGTGCTATATCATGCCAACATACAAGGGGTCTCCCCAATGTGAAGTCCCATCTAGACCTCACACTATTTGTTGTAGGAGGCCCATATAGATATAAGGTATGACCAACATTACAAGTGATCTTTAAAAAATTCGTCAGTCGCAAGACACACACAATAGATCGTGCTCATTACTTTGGGGTAGAAAGTGTGTAAGCTTTGTTAGGCATCAAGTGTAAGGCGTAAAAGGATCTTCCATGCGAGAGAGATAAGAGACAAGCCTGTAATAGAAAAGTAATAGTACTATCCTAAAAGGTACATACGAGAACAATGAGAAGGTTCATTGATTGACCTTCAAATTAATTCAAAAGATAACAATGATCATATAAACACATAAAAACACCCATTCAACAATATTCATAGCTAAAGCAATGAAATTTTTCAATATCCTTAGTATCTGTAACGCAACATATATCGTAAACATCTAAAGAATAGTCTTACAACATCTATGATACATGCATGAAATAGTGTTGGCTCCAAGAGCTTTTGATAATTAATGGGATATCCAAGTGCATTGTTACATTGATGAAACACTAGCTCCAATATTGGAACATGAAGCTATAACTTACATCTCTAAAATAATGATCTTCTCCCTTATGAAAAACTAGAGAATCCAAGGCCAAATCTCTAAAGTTCCAAGCCCTTTACTTGAGTTATGAGGGCTTATTTATAACAAATTACAATGACTCTTTCATTTCCTCATGACTCTTTGACTTCCATAACCTATGGCCCTCCATGTGACTCTTCATTTCTACAAATATATTTTTTCATTCCACATGTTTCTTTTCACAATCCACATGTGTCTCTTGGAATTATTTACATTACATTTATTCATAAAGGAAAAAATTACATCAAAATCATGGTTATATAGGACAAAGCTCTAATAAGGAAAAATATTCCTCATGAAGAAGAAAAGGACAAATCATTAGCTTGAGCATGGGGTTCCTTTGTGATATAAGATTGCATGCTCTGAACTTTGTTGCAATGACTCTAGCTCTAATGGGAAGCTCTACAACATATCGCATCTTCACCTCAAGGCCTCTAACAATGTGGATTTGGATCTTGATTGTATTTTATTCCATAGCTAGGATAACTTCATGTGAACTTTAGTTGGCTGAGTGGCACAATGTAGAATAGAATACTAGTCATCTCCATGACTTCTTGATCTGTTGCCTACTTGATTTTTTAAATAAATTATTTTATCTCCATCATGATGACATCCTTGCCTCTTATCTCTCCAAGTAAACCCATGGAAGTTAATTTGTGCTTATGTTCCAAGGAATTTAAGCGACTATGCAGTTGAACATAAGTAGCAATGGTGATGGTCACTTGTCCACTAAGGTATGCATAGTTTTGAATGTGAAGTATTAACTATGCTTGAACCACCTTAGCAGTTATCATGTCCTTCTTGACCAACTTTTTATGAACATCTGGAAACTGAACACCCCAATCCGGTATCAAATCTATATCTCTAGTTGTCACCTTGAGAAGCTTCAGAATCTCTTGAGATTTCTTCTAAATTTGAACTAGGGGTGTCACCATCTTATGTAATAGAATCATCTCATTATAGAGTTCCCTCATAATGTCTTCCATTGGCTTTAGCTCTTCAGATAGAGTTGACCATAGCTTTGTCACACTAATACTAGTGGAAGACAATCGTTGACTCTCTAAAATAAAATGATCAACCGGTTGTTTTGTGGAAACAAGACCTTTTCTCAATTGTGCATTTGCATTCAGAAGGTACTATGTATTGTCTTGTGTTATTGTTGGTGAAGCCAAATTAGCCGCCATAAATGCTCTGAGATTTCTCCTGGCATTACATGTTATCACCTTCTCTGTGAATATGGAGACTAGATGAGCAGGATCATTGTGAAAATTCCTTCACCTTTTCTATACAATCATCTTCTTCATGTTGTCAAAGGTAAGGTGGGATACTTCCATGACCCTATAATTTGGTGGAGTAAAAATTTCCATTTCACTAAATGGGAAATGGCCACCGGTGAGAGGATGCTTTGACTACATGTCAGGTTCATCTACAAGTGGCTCAATGGAATCCTCCTCTAATTCTACTTCCAATTCATGGGCCATATGTTCTTCCTCCATTATCATTGTGGCTTCTTTCTCATATGTGTTCTTCATTTGTTGTTCCTGTCACTACTTTTTTAGTTCCTCATCTGATGATCTTCACCTTTCCTCCTCTGGTTTCAATAAATTATATTGTCTCTTATTTTCCTCTTCTTCTCATAAGCATGCCTCCTCTCTTTTGTGCTCTTCTTCTAACCTTCTCTTATCCTCCTCCTTTAATTTTCTTTGTTGCTCTTGCTCAATCACACCTTTTCTCATAGGATCAACCTTGAAATTTCTACTAATCTCCACCACTGGACTATGTTTTAGCTTCTTCTTAGGTGTTATATTTTCCACTTGAGTAGTTGATTCTTGTCGACTCTCTTCCATCTAAACTTCCAGTACCCGTGAAACTTGGGAAGGACTTGCCTCATCTCCTAGCTGATTCTTTCTCAAAGCATTGTACCAATTCTTAATATTTTCATCTACTGGTATAATCATAGGTCCATACAGCCAAGTATATTGTATCTTATCACAATGTTGCATGCACACTTTTCTAGGATTATATCTATGGAAGCTCAACATCCTAAAATGAAGGTGGATGAGTTCTTCAATGTCAACATTGGTCGCCTTAAGGCTCTTTAGCTCATAAATTCCAATCCTCAAAGTAAGAGTAGGCGAAGAAGACTTTTTCCTTCTTTGTAGTTGTGTAGACAATCCATTATTTAACTAATAGGTTACCTCCTATAAGACCACCTTATTGGTCACATACCTAAGCATAAGATGAGGGCATGTCTGACACCCGAAACATTTGATGTATGTGCCCTTCGGTGAAGCAAACCAATCTACAATACCATATAATCTCTCCTTCACATGTTCTATCATGCAAGGAGGTTTTGTCTCAAAGATCATCATGTACAAAAATGCAAATAAGTATTGTGCCAGTTTTTCATAAACATCCTAAAAAAGACTTTACATTAATAGCCTACAATGAAAGTAGACAATTAACTTCTCATGTGAGGTCTAGTTCCATTCAATCTTCGTGGATTCATAACAATCACAGATATCATCTAGCATATAAGCATACATGTAGAACTCTGGTGCTTTCTTAGCTTGTAGGGTAGTCTTAGCCTGTTGTATCTAAAGCTTCATCTCATGAGAGAGGATATCTTCCCGGTTGAAAAAATTACCTCTTGATACAACTATGTTAAGTAAGAAAATCCAATTCTCCTCAAGTATTTTGAATTCTTCTGCCCATATAACCTATAACACATCGTTATGAGATATTGATAGACCTTTCTCAAGGATTTAGTTGGATAAATTACACTTTGTCTCTAGAGAAATATTGTAGGCTCTTGGCACCAGGATTTGATAACTTCTTTAGTATTGAGTTTTTCCCGAGTTGCATAACATTATGTGTTTGTGTATTCCCTTGGTTTTACCATACTATAATATGAATGTTTATCATTCACATGCTAAGTGAAAATCTCGTTTCCGCTTTCACTGTGAAGAACCAAACCTGTGTTATCCATGTGTGACAGCATCCATTTGATGGCTTTTGCACAAGGCATCACTGGGAATCTGCTTGCAACTCTATCTATTTTGGACCACTTGATGTTTATATAAACTTCATTTTCTTCCAATTTTTTTGGGAATTTATTTTGCATGAAAGTATATTTGATGTCCTTCCATGATACTTTCAAGGATTTGCCTATGAAGAATTTTGTATCTGAAAGAATGGGAACCGTTGGCTTAATGATTTCCACTACCTCCTTAGTGCTAGCTTATAGATTTATTTTGATGTAGCTTGATGGGTAGTAGGAGGCATTCTCTCGATAGATGATGAGAGACAAACGTAGCCTATATCTATAGCACCTACAAGTGGAAATTCAATTATGGTGAAAATTAATTAGTTTCGATAACTTCCCTAAATATTGCATGAAAATTATTCAAAAAGACGGTGATTAAGAAAGATATGGGAAAACTAGGAGCAAAAGCCTATCATAGATGAGAGAGGGTAACTTAACTAGCCACTAGAATTGAGTACTGCACCATAGCAAGGAAGAGGACGCATGTTGAGACAACATTGGACAGAAAGAGTCTGATAAAGGCTTATTGATGCATTATACGCTCAAGGAAAGAGAGAGAGAGAGAGAAGGGTTGGTAGAGTGCAAGGCATAGTCAGAAGGGATGAGGTGGGCACATTGTTGTTGTACAGTGCATTGTGCGCTCTAGAAGAGCCAGTGAGGGTGCAGGGTGCAGTAATATTTGACAAGGATGCCAATTATTGCTTTTTAGTGTGCTATGCACTCAAGAGAAGAGCTTCTTGCTTGTTGGGCATAGTTTTTCAAGACAGTGGGTCCTTGTTTTCCATAAGTGCGCTCTGCTCAAATATGGGATTAAAAATATCTAAGTCAAAGCCATCAACAAGTGTTAAACTTAGGAATAATGAAATAAAAGAGTTGTAAGTGTTTATTAGTTTTTTTTGCAACCATGACTAGAAGGTGAAAGGTCATGGAATGCAAAGAATCATAAGAAACGCCCCTTGTGATAGCAATACAACACTTGTATGGGAAAGTATGGATAAAAATTTCACTTAATAAGTGAAAATAAGTTGAAATGCCACTAAGGAAAATAGAAGCACCACTAAAAATAAAAAACAAAAAACAATTGACATTGTGCAAGACTTATTGAGAATCGATGCACTTGAGATCAATATTGAAGCAAAAATCCTTGAGATGATGGAATGCGCTCAACTAGAATGAACAGTAATTATGAGAATGAATGATGATTTGGGCTTGTTTATAAAGAAAATCTACATGCAAAGAAATTCCATGCATGATTTCCAGTTGTCAATTGATGAGTGAGTTAGTTACAAGAAGTGGAGTGGCCTCCTATTTTCTAGGAGCATGCTCAACATGCAAACAGGAATGGTGCATGCAAAGGAAACAAGAGGGCACAGTCATTGATAACAAGGAATGTGCTTGGGTTAAGGTCCAAAAGGGTGCATTCACTAATAACAAGGAATTCACTCTTCTTGTTGACTGAGAGTGTGCTCATGCTTGGGAGGGTGCAGTTTCCTCCAACAATAACTTTTGTGAGTGATAAGTTTAGAAAATGTGCTTTTCCTATGAGGAAAAGTTGTGCTTTTCTTATCTTGTGTGAGATACATGATAAGTGAAGAAAACCTAACATTAGCTCAAGAAAGCTAGAACTTTTCCTATCTTTAGAAAAATGACACAAGCACTACCAAAGATAAGAAGATGACACTTATTAAACTTTGACCTAGGAGAAAAAACAACACTTAGGAATATGAAGAGGATAGTTGACACTTAGGAAAACATGAAAAAATCACAAGACAATGCAACATAACTTGAGATGACAGTTCATGTAGGCTCCAAATTTAAAGAAGGAAAAATTTTGGAGCATTGTTGACATAGTGACAACACTTGGTGACACACTAGAAAAACTCCAACTTCTCTATTCAGGTCTTACCTTTACGCATGTAGCATCAGTCCTTCAAGAAGTATTGATTTAGTTAGTGGATTTCCTTAGCTTCCCCTTTCAATCTGATTATAGATGTAGCATATTCTATTCCATGACTTGGTCAAACACACTACAAATATTAGTAGATCACAATTAGTTCGATCTAGGAGAGGGTAATATAGTAATTGTAAGTTAAAGATAATAAAAGTCTTAGTTTTCATCTCTGGTGTTGCTCCATTCGTACAAGGCATGTTTAGTACCCTAATAGAGTCACTGCATGAACACAAGTGTCGCTTTGCTGCCAACGAGACTATTTAGTACCCTGATGAAGTTACTTGCTTCACCTCTCTATGCAAGAAGCCTTTCTCTTCTCACCCTATATTTATTTTATAAGTTCACATGATCTTAAGAACTTATTATTTTTCAAAGGTGGAAGAGGGATCCCAAATTATTGAGAGAAAGAGAGGTTGCTCCTTTAGAGAAGGCATTATATACCTTTGATATTGATTTTCTCGCTATTTTTCCCCTTTCCTTTCTCCACCTGATTGAATAAGCAAGAAGAACACCATCAGTCAATAAACCAAATTTAGGAATGAAGATCCTAAATAGATGAAGGAGTCATGGTTATGCTTATGGTTTTCCAGTCAAAATGGATTGTATTTTCCATTGAGACATCATCAACTATGAAAAATGTAAAGGAATAATCAAATAATATGATTGACGAGTTAGCCAAGGGTTACGCACCACTACAATATGCCTTTCCAAAAAATTAGCGACATCATCTCGAAGCTCATGAAATAAATTCCATGCATAGTCTTATTGGAACAAGACAAGAACTAGGAAATAAAAACAAGAAAAAATGATAAACAAAACAAAAGGAAGGCATATGATCCAAACTAACTAGATGCAACCTAAGCTAACATAAACTAAGGGTTAAAAGATTGGGACTAAGTGAAATGAAATTTCCAATGTAGTGATAGAAGTTGCTCCCAACCCTTGAGTCAAAAGATATGATCAAGTAAAAGAAAGATAACATATAGTGCAGTGAGACAGATAAACAACCAAAACATTTGCATAGAAACATTGATACATGTTGTGTAAGAACAATGATGCAAGGTATTTGATTGCTCTAACTAACAAAAGACACCACAACAACACTTCTTCGACTCATAGCCATACAAAATCTGATTAAAAGCAATAAGCTACTTAATATGAGCCATTAAGCTCGTCAATTAAGAGTGCTCTAACCAATCTGCAACAGGGTCATAAAAGCAACTATCTTTAAAACCTTGCAAGCACAAGTTGACAATAGACATATCAACATGAAATGCAAGATCAATATCAAACTAGGAATCACATGTAGATTGGCAATGGTTAGTGTTAGTGTGTGAATCGAATTTTATGATGGATGAATAAGAAAAGGTTTCAAATCAAAAGATTTGATAGTCATTAAACACACTCTTTGTTTCCAAGTTCAATATCAAAGATTTTCATGAAGAAGGATACATCAGTTGGAGTGTATGCATTTGATTTTATATTCTATCTTGAGGGTTAAATAATTCAACATGAAGAAAATGAACATCTCTTAATAATGAATCCACATGGACCAAGAATTTAACATGAATATATTGAACGTCCCTTAATAATGAATCCACATCCCATATAAAAATGCAAAGAATGGACTTCTTTGAGAAAATTTTATTCCAACCAAATTAAAAAGTTTCATCATGGTAGTGAGGGCTTGACATAACCATCAATGTAGAATGAAGTGCTTCGACTTCCTGACAAGACTTGGAATCCTCAAATTATGGAAACTGATACTTTTCATACAAGGTTGGTTCTATATCTGAACAACTCTCATTAGTTGCATTATCAAAAGGGACAAAATCAGGGTTGCATGAATCAACAGATTCATGGAATGGTTGATCAAGACATTGACAAAAGTATTCAATGATTAACATGTCATATTCTCAAGTAGGGATAGATAGACCTAAATGAAACTCATTAGTAGTCAAATCCGACTCCAACTAAAAACTTTACAATTCTAAGTCTTCCTATGAAAACAAAGATTCATCCATAAAACTTGGACAACCATACGAATGCATAAAAAAAAAATTTATTCAATCAATGTTTATCCAAGGATTCATCATGATTAAAGGATTGAAGAATGACAGGTTGATTATCAAGATAATGAGATGAATGATTGATAGAACAGGACGACCATCATCTTGAGAAAGACACGAAAGTAAAATTGATTCCTCATCAATCATTTCATCAGCATTAGGATTAGTTGTTGAATCGATTTCATGGATTTGATTCTCAGATTTCCATATTTGAATATGGATGACACAAGTTACATCAATAGGGGGAGGACAAGGAACAAAGTGATTTGTAGATTCCTCCTTAGAAGATTGAGATTCCTCTTGGGAAAGATCATCCAGTGGATCTGATTGAAAGGACTTTCTTGAAATCCTAACCAAGTACCGAAATTTCTCGTCTAAAGATTCCCAATCCATGTCCTCATCAGGAAATTCATAACACATGTGAAGAAATAGATTGGAAATATCTTCTAAAAATTCATTTGATGTGATCATAAGCTGATAAACTTTATTACAAACATCTTGAAAATCATACTTGTCAAAAACTTGATAAAGCGCATTAACCAGTTGTTCAAAGAATGGATATAAGCATCGGGTAAATAATAACACCATTGATTGGCACAACTATCTAATTTGAGGGTGAACAACCGAGAAAGAATGTATTTAGAATAAATTCCTCTTGAAAAATAGAACTGAACAAATTCAATCAGATAATCAAGAACAGTTGTTGTACCCTTTCCCTCAAACTTAAAATGTGACAAGTTGTGTAAAATTTCCACGAGGAATGAAATATCGAAATATTTTGAAAAGCACCTCGAGATTATGATTTCGGGTGAATCCATTTGTGATAAGAGATTCAAATATACTTTATGGGTTCAACTTACCATATGTCCCTCATTTTTGTGCCACAACATTGACAATGTTTGAAACCACCAACATACAAGGGGTCTCTCTGATGTGAAGTCCCAACTAGACCTCATAAAATTTGGTGTAGGAGCCCCATCCAGATATAAGGTTCAACTAACATTGCAAGTGATCTTAAATGAATGCCTTGGCCACAAGACACACAATAGATCATGCATAGAAATTTGGGGTAGCAAGTGTGTAAACGTTGTGAGGAATCAGGTGTAAGGTGTTAAAGGAGCTTCCATGCGAGAGAGATAAGAGACAAGTCCCTAATAGTAAACTAATATTCACTATCCTAAGAGAGACTTGTGAGAGAAATGAAAAGGTTAATTGATTAAGCTTCAAATTAGTTCATAAGATAACAATGATCATATAAACACATAACAACACCCATTCAACAAGGTTCATATCCAAAGCAACGAAATAGTTCATTATCCTTAGTATGTGTAATGCAACATATACTGCAAACATTTAAAGAATAGTATTACAAAATTTACAATACATTCATGAAAGAGTATAGGCTCCAAGAGATTCTAATAATTAATGGAAGATCCAAGTGCATTGTTACATTGATGAAACACTAGCTCCAATAGTGGAACATGAAGTTACAAATTACTTCTCCAAAAGAATGATCTTCTCCCTTATGCACAACTAGAGAAGCTAGGGCGAAATCTCTAAGGGTCCAAGCCCTTTACTTAAGTTACGAGATCTTATTTATAACAAATTATAATGACCCTTGAGTTTCCTCGTGACTCTTTGACTTCCATAACCTATGGGCTTCCATGTGACTCTTCATATGCTACATATATCTCTTTAAATTCCACATGTCTTTTCACATTCCACATGTGTCTCTTGGACTTATTTAAATTACATATATTTATAAAGGAAAAAATATGTAACAACCCTGGTTAAAAATCCATGTAAAAAAATATAAGATCAAGGTCATAGGACATGTATTCCAAGTTGAATGGTGGGGAAAACATCCTAGTGGGTGTTCATTTTGGTTATTATGGCTAAAGGAATTTGGCAAAGGCAATGGAAAAGGGATTGGAAAGGCAAATTGGAATTTTTAGCACATTTATTTATGAAAATAGTGGAAATTAGGAGAAAAGGAAGGTGAAAGGTCACAGGTTGAATGTGAGGAGGAAAATGAAGGAAATCGAAGAAAATAGAGGCCTCATTGATAAAAAGGATTCTGAGGATCAATTGGAAAGATTTTGCTCAGGTTTGGTGAGTGTAACCTTTTGTCAGTTTAGTTTTGGAGATCCTTCATTCACACTCTCGGACACTTAGATTTTTCTTGGAGCATTCTAGTTTTGGAGAAAGCAAGGGAAAAGAAAGCAAAGGAGGGACAAGGAAAATAAAGGAAAGTAAAGAGCACGTAAGGAAGAGAAGGATCAAGCAGCCTCATCAGGTATACTTGCAAGTAACATATTGCATGTGTGATTTCCTAGTTGGTTTTGACATGCATGGCTTTGCATGTTGGTATTTGGTTCTCTAGCTATCGGTGGCATGGTCTTGCCAGGTTTTGACAGTGGATTTCAGCCTTTCCTTTCCTTTTTTCTAAGTATCCATGGTGTGATGGGATTGTTTCTCAGTTTGGAACTTTGGAATTGTTGGATGGTTTCAGAATCCAGGGTAGAGATGGTCTTAGGAAAATTCCCGAAGGCCTAGGAATCTTTTGACCGTTTTTGGCAGGATGCATAGTAAAGCCTGAGGGTGGACTCTCGGTTTAGGGCCTAGTGATTTGGTGTGGATTGCGGTAAAGCCTAAGAGACCAGGAAATGGAAAATTCCTCAAGGAGAGTGATGGAGTCCGAAGGCATTCCAAGCTCGGTTTGGTTTTGTGATCTCGGTGTCGGTTTTGGTGAGATCACAATTTGGTGAGGGTGGAGGTGGTTTAACCTTTGGATCCCCTTAGATTTTTTTGGATTGGTTTATCCATGAGATCCCACATTCATGATTAGAATATGGCACAGGGGTGATTGGCTTAAAGAAATATTTGGTTTAGCCATGTCTATGGTTGGGTGGTATGTGGAAGTCCTAAACCTGGTTGGCTCTTGCCATGTTTAATAAAATCTAATTTCTCTTCCTTTCGTACTTGTTGTTATGTCACCTTAATGATTTTTAACTCATTGCTATTTACATGGTTTAATGTTGGTTATAAGCATGGTTATATGATTAGTTATTGTCATGGTTATTTCATGTATTTACTTGTAACTGAAAGGAAAATGGATGCCAGACCTAATTGATGTTGAAACAGTCAAAAGAAGAGGGTGGTGATCCTTCTTATTAAGTATCATATGAGTTATCAATCATTTATGTTATGTCTTGTAGATTGCATTGATGCCAAGTGTTTGACAGAATGTCAGTCCTGGTTGGGGATGGTCAGGCCTAGTCCTAGAGCCAGTTTTTGGCTTCCAAGTCTTGTTGTCATGTAAATTATGGATTCTGAAAGCTACAGGGGTTTCTGGGTAGTTACCTAGATTTTAGGTTTGAAAAGTGGCACAAATGTCAGAGTCACAGGCATAGGACTATGGGTAAAAGTCCCCAATCGCACCCATGCCTTGTTGTGGGAGTGTCTGGAGCCTCCCAAACGCACCCTTGTTCATATCAAGGGAGCGTCCAGGGATTTGATGCACTAAAAAATAAATGGCACCCAGGGACTAGCCATGGGGATGACTGGAAAGGCTTTTGGGAGTCCTGTAGTAGGTATACAAGGTCTGTGTTGTGGGTTTCTATCGATTCCACTTCCTTAAGGTCAGCTAGGAGGTTAAGTCTTGTCATAGAAGCCCCACATCTCATGTTTACCCCGAGTAAGCCAGTGAAAGTGGGTAGATATGAGGGCATGCATCATTACAGAGTGGGATCAAAGCATGGTTTTGTTCTCCTTGGAAGGTATCTTGTTTGTGTTCTCTTTGGGTGTCATCTGATACCACAAAGTGATATCAGAGTTGGTTGTGCTCTCTTTGGGTCATATCTAATACCACATAGTGGTATCAGAGCGGGTTGTACTCTCCTTGGGTCATATTTGATACCACAGAATGGTATCAGACATGGTTCACCCCTTGGACTCGATGGGAAGTAGGGGAAATTTTAGGGGCTAATAATCATAAGTGGGCTAATTTTCCATGCTTTTTCAAAAAAAGGATTCGTTGTTTTCCATTTTTTCTAAAAATTATTTGCCCAAATTTTATAGTGTAAAATTGTTTTACCTTAAAAATCGCTACAAATTTATATTGATACTATATAAAATTATTACAAATTTGAATACTTTTAATAAAACATTGCTAAACAGTTTACAAATTGCATATTACATACTAGTGAGATTTGGAAAGGTTTCTAAACTTTAAAATAAATTTCCATCCTTAAAATTTTCCATGAATTGAGAAGAATGTGTTTTTCATGCATGCATGTAGGTTGTATATGTGCTTGTTATGTATGCATGGTAGTGGTCATTGCTACAATTGTGTTTCCATGTAGGAGTTGATTATGTTGTTGTTGGGATGCATTTTTCGTGAATGCATGTCAGCTGCATATGCATTTGTTATGCATGTCAGTGTCTATATGTTGTTATGCATGCATTGGCATGGTTATGGTTATGCATGTATGATAGGTTAGATATGCATCGTGAGGTCATTGTATGTAGTTAGGTCATCATGATGATATTGGGGTGTTATGATGCTAATGTGTTGGCTGAGATATAGCAGGAGATGCCAATCATTAAAGTGAAGTTACAACAATGGACTTTGGGGTAAGAGAAGATCGTCATACAGGTATTATATGTTTGACATGTAGGTATGTTAGTTAATGGATTGTTGTATGCATTATGGTTATATACATGTTTGTCATTTTATCGTTGTTATGGTTACATGCATGGTGGATGTTAGTGAATCAGTGTGGTCATATAGTCGTGAATGATAGTAACTTGTTATATGCATTATTGTTGTTGTTTTATGTTAGTTAACTTGATTATTTGGGTTATAGCATTAGTATCTTGATGTTATATGTATCATGCTAAATTGGATTGGCCTATGCAGATGGTTAGGGGGGTAACATTCAAGTATGAGTCAACTTATGTGTGACATTGTGTTGTACTAATCTAGATTGATCGTACATATGTGATTGTTATGAATTAACAACAAATGTGTATGAGTTATAATGTGCACATGTTAACTAGTTATTGTTATGGATATCATGACCTTATTTATGGTTGAGTTGATATGTTGAGAATTTATATCATGATAATCTAGCTTGATTGTGTAGACAAGATATCCCCCCTGAGACACAGTAAGGTATGAGCTTGCTTATGTCACCCACTTTGTGTTGGAATGTTTGATTATGTCGTATATTTGGTGTTTGAGTGTTTGTTTCTATTATGCCATCTATTTGTTGTTGAATGTTTGATTAATCGCATGATATGAGTATCTATCTATAAGATCGCATCAATAAATGATCTTGTTTTGAGATGGTTTTACTCACACATATGTGTTGAGATAGTTGACATGTACTTGAGTCTAAAAGATGATAGTTGTAGCATTATGTCTAATGACTATGAATTGACTATGGACTATGACATGATTGTTAGTCTTGGTAAAGGTTGATTTCAAATTGATAGATATGATTGTCTTGATATTTGGAACATGTGATTGACATGTGTGAACAGTTACAGGGTAACATGTTTGGCATTAGTATGACAAGGTAAGGTAACTAGTATATTGTTATGGTTACTTATGCAATGACAGTTATATGTTTATGGAAGTATGATGCAGGGAATTGCATGGCAAAAGTGATTTCCATGAAATCGTAAAGAAGGCTCAGGTTGAGATTTCCCTTGCGGGCACTAGGAACCATGGGGATGGAGTCATGGTGTCTATTGCTATTTTTTTTATTTTGATGCACTTGATTGCATCTTTCTTATGTCTGGTGCAAGGCCTTACCACTTTGTTTGTGGCGTCATATTGTTATTGATTTTCATGGTTTTATTCTTGTTTATTTCTTGTCTTTCCTTTTATGTTTTGAGTCTTGGGAATTGTTTTGGGAAAGAGGAAATGTAATGGAGTTTGGGGAAAGATGAATGAAATCCAGTAGGAAATGTAAGACCCAGATGAAGATGGTGCATGTATAAGGGCAGTTGAAGGCAAATGTATGATAGCTAGTTGGATTGGTTGGGTCCATTGAGGAAAATGGACGGTGATGTGGCAATCATGAGAAAGGTAACATAAATGGTCAAGTAAATGGATTTTAGATTTCATGTGCCTTGGCTATGTTGGGAATTGTTGTTCTCAATATTGTGCATCTTGTTCATGGATAAAGGAATTTTTCTTAACCTTGACCTTATGATATCTAGTAATTATGTTGTGATCGTGATTTCTTTATGCTAATGTTTATATGCATATATGTATGTATGTATGTTGTTATCTGACAGGGTCATTAGGGATCATGATTGATTTATGTTGATGTTTATATGTATACATGTATGTATGTATGTCATTGTCTAACAAGGTCACCAGGTATCATTCTTGTGGACGAATCATTGCTTATGCATGTGAATGGCATGATGAGGTTCCTAGTTTATGAGCAATCAAGTGGGAAGAGTAGTCATGACAAATATATAAGGTCAATATCATGTGGATATGAATTGATCTTGTATTATTTATTATTCCTATGTTTATGTTATGATAAGTAACGCTGAAGGATACATCAGCGGAATGAAAACAATATGCTTTGCAGCATGTTAGGATAAGCATGGATGACGGAGAGACACTGGAATCAAGATTGCTTGGTAGAGGCAGTATGGTTTTGGATGTGCAGTGCTATTGTTGTGTATATATTGTGCATGTTGTATATTCAGTTATTGTACCTATGGTGATGTGTAATGTTGTATATGTAGTATTTTCTACATATGATGTTGTATGCATGTTGTATATATGGTGTTGTATGTATATTACATGTGCAGTGTTGGGTATAGATGGTGTTATGTACATGTTGGATACGTTGTGTTGTGTACATATCATACTATGTGCATGTTGAATATGCAATGTTGTGTGCATATGGTGTCATGCACATTTTCGATATGCAGTGTTGTGTATATATGATGCTATGTACATGTTGTATATGAAATGCTATGTACATATGGTGTTGTGTGCATGTTGCACATATGGTGTTGTATGCATTACTGTACATGTGGTGTTGTGTCCACATAGTGTTGTTTACATGTTGTACATGTGGTGTTGTGTGTAGGTGGTGTTGTGTGCATGTCGTGCATGTAGCATTGTGTACATGTGGTGTCATGTACATTCCGTGCATGTGATGTTGTGTACATGTGGTATTGTGTACACATTGTATAGGTGGTGTGATGTACATGTGGCGTTGTGTACACGTTGTGCAGGTGGTGTCGTGTACATGTGATGTTGTGCACACGTTGTGTAGGTGGTGTTGTGTACTGGTGGTACTGTGTACATGTTGTACATATGGTACTGATGTACATGTGGTATTTTGTGCATGTCATACATGTTGTGATGCAGGCATGCAGAGATATGTATGCGCATTGTGTAGTTGTGGTATTGTGATATGTGTATTGTGTTGTACAACAAATGTAAGAGTATGTATTGTGTTATGCCATACACCGGGTGTAGGTGTATGTATGTGTTGTGTTGTACACTAGGTGTAGGCGCATGAGTTGCATGTCAGGTGTAGGTGCATGTATTGCATGATGTCATATGATGTGTGTGGATGTATGTGTTCTGAAGTACATTGTGTATGTGTATATGGTTGAAGAGAAGGAACTGGGTGTTTACCAGGCGTGGAAACTGATCCGATGTGCATATGGAATAAGGACAAAGGTAGAAGATAAGGATTGATTAAAGGATAAGTATCAGTATGTCATTCAATTTTATTATGCATGTGATCTGTGATTTTGGTTTATGATGGGCAAATGTGATCTATGATTTTGATTATGATGGTTGTGTTTTGAGCTAACCGGATGTGATATGTTTATACATGATGATTTGATCGAAGAGCTAATTTGACTTTTTATGACATGAAGTAAATAGGATTGCAAGTGTACCCTATTGACAAGCTACCAATGAGGTATGATGTGAATTTATTTCAATTTATTTTAAATCTAATGGTAGTTATGTGCTTGGTATAGGAAAGCATGGGAAATCCCCAGGTTGGGTGGTTGAAACCGACTACAAGAATTAGCAGCATTAGAGAAAGGAATTGAAACAAGAATCAGTATGTTCATAAAGAACTTCAGGGGTAGGGCCATTGTGGGACACTAGTACCCAATAGTGTCCATTGATTTCCATGAGCATGATATGACCAGTATGATGGTTTTGAGGCAAGTGTATGCCTTGGTTGTTGACCTTTCGATGCGAGGACACCTTTCCTAGGGATGGATCACTTGGGAGAGGGGATGCTAAGGAACTTGGAAGGTGAGTGACTGCATGGAAGGGGGTGACCGGATTGCCCGAGGGACTGAGAAGCAGAGAAGGGAAGGTTGAAGATAGATTTTTTTTGGTCATTAGCATTTCCAGATGGAATCAGATGCACATTGGGAGTGTGCCTAGAACAATGAGTCATTAAATGTTCATTGAGAGGACAAGTGGTGCAGCATTGGACATTGGATGCAGCTTTAACTTTAGCAATGGATTCTGGACTTCCTGGGAAGGAAGTGAATCCTAGCATTACTTTTGAGGGTGGAGGTGTAAGCCTATGGATTCCCTTGTTGTGGATGTAGGCATCATATCCTTTTATTTTCTTATTTAGCAAATGTGCATATGTGTATATGTGGTTATCGTAAATACCATAATGAGTCATGTTATAAATCTCTGGTAAACGATATAATATTCATATTTCAGCAATGGTCATTGTAAATACTACAACGAGTTGTGTTATAAAGCTCCATGGGCCATATGTTTTGTTTTCAACAATCTTGTTGGTTATATGTGTCATTGAACATCGAGGATGGTGTTCCCCCAAGGGGGAGGGTTCTATAACAGCCCTAGTTAAAAATCCATGTAAAAAAATATAAGACCAAGGTCATGGGACACGTATTTCAAGTTGAATGGTGGGAAAAACACCCTAGTGGGTGTTCATTTTTGTTATTATGGCTAAAGGAATTTTGAAAAGGATTTGGAAAGGAAAAATGGAATTTTTGGCACATTTATTTATGAAAAAATGGAAATTAGGAGAAAAGGAAGGTGAAAGGTAATAGGTTGAATGTGAGGAGGAAAATGAAGGAAAATAATGTAAACTGAATAAAATAGAGGCCTCATTGATAAAGAAAAAGTCTTCTAAGGATCAATCGGCAAGCTTTTGCTCAGGTTTGGTCAATGTAACCTTTTGTCAGTTCAGTTTTGGAGCTCTCTCATTCACATTCTTAGACATTTATATTTTTCTTGGAGCATTCTATCTTTGGAGCAAGGAAGGAAAAAAAAGAAAAGGAGGTACAAGGAAAGGAAAGGAAAGAAAAGAGCAAGCAAGGAAGAGTAGGATCAAGAAGCTTTAGCAGGGATGCTTGCAAGTAACATATTGCATGTGTGATTTCCTAGCTGGTTTTGACATGCATGGCTTTGCATGTTGGTATTTGGTTCTTTAGTTGTAGGTGGCATGGTCTTGTCAAGTTTTGACAATGCTTTTCAGCCTTGCCTTGCCTTTTTTCTAGATGTCCATGCTATGATGGGATTGCTTCTCAGTTTTGACCTTTAGAATTGCTGGATGGTTTCATAATCTGAGGCGAAGGTGGTCTCGGGAAAATTCCCAAAGGCCTGGAAATCCTTGGACCGGTATTGGCGACATACACGGTAAATCCTAAGGGTGGAGTCTTGGTTTTGGGCCTAGTGATATGAAGAGGATTGTGATAAAGCCCAAGAGACAAGGAGACAGAAAATCCCTCAAGGATAGTGATGGAGTCTGGAGGCATTCCAAGCTCGGCTTGGTTTTGTGATCTCAGTGCCAATTTTGGTGAGATCACAGTTTGATGAGAGTGGAGCTGGTTTAACCTCTAGATCCCCTTGGTTGTTTTTGGATTGGTTTATCCATGAGATCCCACATTCATGCTTGGAATATGGCACGAGGGTGATTGGCTAAAAGAAATATTTGGTTCAACCATGTCTATAAGCAAGTGGTACATGGAAGTCCCGAACCTAGTTGGCTCTTGCCTATGTTTAATTAAAGTTAAGTTCTCTTGCTTTTGTACTTGTTATTATGTTGCCTTAATGGTTGTTATCTCATTGTTATTTACATGGTTTAATGTTAATTATAAGAATGGTTATATGACTGGTTATATTCATCGTTATTCCATGTATTTACTTGTAACTAAAAGGATAATGGATGCAAGACCTGATTAATGTCAGAATATTTAAATGAAAATGGTGTTGATCCTTCTTGTCAAGTCTCATATGAGTTATCATTCATTTATTCTCTGCCTTGTATTCATCTCTTGTAGGTTTCATTGATACCAAGTGTTTAAAAGAATGTCAAACCTGTTTGGGGATGGTCAGGCCTAGTCCTGGAGCCATTTTTTGGCTTGAAAGTCTTATTGTCATGTAAATTATGAATTCTGAAAGCTACAGGGGTTTCTAGGCAGTGAGCTGGATTCTGGGCTTGAAAAGTGGCACAAATTCCAGATTCGCAGGCACGGGACTGAGGCGAAAAGTCCCCAATTGCACCCATGCCTTGTTCTGGGAGCGTTTGGAGGCTCCCAAGTACACCCTTGTCCATATCAAGGGAGAACCCATGGGTTTGATGCACTAAAAACTTAGTGGGACCCATGGACTAGTCATGGGGATGACTAGGAAGGCTTATGGGAGTCCTGTAGCAGGTATAGAAGGTTTTTGTTGTGAGTTTCTATCAATTCCACTTCCTTAAGGTCACTTAGGAGGTTGAGTCTTATCACAGTAGCCCCTCATATCATGTTTACCTTGGGTAAGCTAGTGAAAGCGGGTATATATGAGGGGAGGCATCAGTACAAAATACATCAAAATGGTGGCTATATAGTACAAAACTCTAATAATACAAAATCTTCCACATGATGAAGAAAAGGACAAATCAGTAGCTTGAGCATGAAGTTCAATTGTAATATAGGAGTGGCATGCTTTAAACTTTGTTTAAATGCCTCTAACTCTAACGAGTAGCTCTGAGAAATATCACATCTTCACCTCCAAGGTATCCAATAATATGGATTTGGATCTTGACTGTATGTTATTCCACAACCAGGATAACTTCATGTGAACTTGAGTTGGCTCAATGACACATTGTTGAATAGTATTACTGGTGATATCTAAGCCTTCTTGATTTTTTGCAAGCTTGATTTTTCATTAAACTCTTTTATCTCCCTCATGATGACATCCTTGCCTCTTATCTCTCCAAGTAAACCCATAGAAGGTACTTTGTGCTTCTATGGGATAAACTCTAAACTTCTATGTAGTCAAGCATAAGCAGAAACAGTGTTGGTTGCTTGTACACTAAGGTGGCCACAATTCTGAGTGTGAAGTACTAATTGTGCTTGATGCACCTCGGCAGCTATCATTTCCTTCTTGACCAACATTTCAGGAACATCCGTATACTTAAAACCCCAATCTTGTATCAAATCTACAGCATTGTTTTCCACCATGAGAAGCTTCAAGATCTCTTAAAATTTATTATGAATTTGATCCAGGGATGTCACCATCTCATACAATATAATAATCTCATTTAAGAGTTTCCTCATGGTCTCTTCCATTGGCTTCAGTTCTTCATATATAATTGATTGTAGCTTTGTCACTCTAATACTTATGGAAGACAAATGTTGATTCTCTTCAGTAAGATGATGAACCTATTTTTTTGCAGCAGCTAGCTCTTTCCATTCATGAATTCTCATTATAAAGGTACTTTGTATTGCCTTATGCTACTGTTGCAAAAGAAAAATTAGCTTATATGACTACTTTAGGATTTATCCTGGTATTAAATGCTATCACCTTCTCTGTGGATAAGGAGGCTAGATGGACCAGATCATTGGGAAAATACCTTCACCTTTCTTGTACAATCATATTCTTCATCTAGTCAAATGTAAGGTTGGATACATCCATGACCCTATCATCTGGTGGAGGAACAATTCCCATTTCACTAAATGAGAGATGGCCACCAATGGAAGGAGGTTTTGACTGCATGTATGGTTCATCTGTAGGTGGATCAATGGCATCCTCCTCCTCTAATTCATGGGCCATTTGCTCTTCTTGTGATTGCTTTTGTAGTTCCTCTTTTGCTTCTCTTATCCTTTCCTCCTCTACTTTCAGTAAATCATCTTGTCTCTTATTTCCCTCTTCTTCTCATTAGCGCTTCTCCTCTCTTTTGTGCTCTTCTTCTAACCATCTCTTCTCCTCCTCCTTTTGACATTTCCTTTGTTTCTATACCTCAATCACACCTCTTCACATAGGATCAACCTTGAACTTTCTACTTCTCTTTGCCACTGGATTATGTTTTCTCTTCTTCCTGGGTGCTACAGTGTCCACTTGAGCAGTTGGTTCCTGTCGACTCTCCTCCATCTAAACATCGGGTACCTATGAAATCTAGGAGGTACCTACCTCATCTCTTGGATGATTCTTTCTCAAAGCATTGTACCAATTCTTAATATTTTCATCTTTTATTGCAATCATAGATCCATATGGCTAGGTATATGTTATCTTATCATAGTGTTTCCTGAACACTTTTCTAGGATCATATCTATGGCAGCTCAATGTTCCAAAATTAAGGAAGTTGAGTTGTTTAATTTCAGCATCAGTTGCCTTAGTGGTATTTAGCTCATAAATTCCAATCCTCAAGGGAAGAGTGGGCCAAGGATAATATTTCCTCCTATGTAGTTGTGTAGATAATCCATTATTCAACTAATAGGCTACCTCCTACAAGACCACCTTATGGGTCACATACCTCAACATAAGATGAGGGCATGTCTAACACCCAAAAAATCTAATGTATGTACCTTGAAGTGAAGAAAAACAATATGAAATATCATATAGTTCCTCCTTCACTTTTTTTGTCATGGAAGGAGGTTTTGTCTCAAATATCATCATGTACAACACTGCAAATAAGTGCTCTGTCAATTTGTCATAAACACCCTAAAAACTACCTTCTGATAATAGCTTGTAGTGAAAGTAGACAGTTAATGTTTCATGTGGAGTCCAATTCCATTTCATCCTAGTAAACTCATAACAAGTATAGATACCATCTAGCAAATAAGCAAACATGTGGAACTTTGGTGCTTGCTTAGCTTGTAGGGTAGTCTTAGCTTGTTGTATCTGAAGCTTTAGCTCATGAGAGAGGATATATGCCCAGTTTAAAAGTTTACCTCTTAAGACAACTATGTTGAGAAATAAAATCCAATTCTCCTCAAATTATTCGACATTCTTCCATCCACAAAACTTTCTACACTTCACTATGAGATATTTATAGACCTTTATCAACGATTTAGTTGGATAAATTGCAGTTGGTTCCTAGCAAAATATTGCATGCTCTTGGCACCAAGATTTTATCACTTCTTTAGTATTGATATTTTCTCGGGTTTCATAAAATTGTGTGATTGTGAACTCCCTTGGTATTACCTTCTTATAATATGAATGTATATCATGAGGATGGTAAGTAAAAATCTCATTTCCGCTTTCACTGCGAAGGACAAAATTTGTATTATCCATGTGCCATAGGATCCATTAAATGTCTTTTGCACAAGGCATCACTGGGAATCTGCATGCACCTCTGCCTATTCTAGATCGCTTGATGTTTATATAAACTTCCATGTCTTCCAATTTTTTTGAGAATTTATTTTGCATGGAAGTATCTCTTACGTCCTTCCATGAGACTTTCAAGGATTTTTCTATGAAGCATTGTTTATTTGAAAGAATGGGAACTATTGGTTTAATGATTTCCACTGCCTCCTTAATGTTTGCTTCTAAGATTTTTTTTTATGTAGCTTGACGGGTAGTAGGAGGAATTGTCTCAACAGATGATGAGAGACAAATGTAGCCTATATCTGTAGCACTTGCAAGTGGAAATTCACTCATGGTGAACAATAATTAGTTTCAAGAAATTCCCTAACTATCACATGAAAACTATTCAAAATACAGTGATCAAGAATGCTCTAGGAAAACTAGGAGCACAAACCTATAATAGGTGAGATAAGGTGACTTAACTAGCCACTGGAAGTGAGAATTGTGCCATGGAAAGAAAGGGGGCACATGTTGGGACAATAATGGACATAAATATCCTAACAGAGGCTTCTTTATGCACTCAAGGAGAGAGAGTGAGAGAGAGAAATACTGGTAGGGTGCAAGGCACAATCACAAGAGACAAGGTGGGCACATTGTTTCTTGACATTGTGGTTGGCACTCTGGAAGAGATAGTGAGGATGTCAAGCATAGAAACAATGGAAAAAGATACCAAATGTTAATTTTTGGTGCACTATGCGCTCAAGAGAGGGGCTTGTTGCGTGTTGGGCATAATTTTTCAAGAAAATGGGTCCTTGTTTTCTAGAAGTGCACTCTACTCAAATATGAGCTCAAAATCATCTAAGTGAAGGTCAGCAACAAGTGTTAAACTTAGTAGCAATGAAATAAAAGAGTTGCAAGTGTTTATAAGTTTTGTCGCAATCATGACTGGAAAGTGAAACGTCATGGAATGCAAAGAATCACAAGAAATGCCACTTGTGACAATAAGGTGACACTTGTAGGAGGAAGTATGGATGAAAACACCACTCAATAAGTTAAAATAAACTGAAACACCACTAAAAACAATAAAAGAAATAAACAACTACATTGTGAAAAACTTACTGAGAATCCAAGCACTTGAGATCAAGATTGAAGCAAAACTACTTGATATGATGGAATGTGCTTAGCCTAGAATGAATAATGATTATGAGTATGAGTGATGTGATGGGATTTTTTATAAATAAAATCTACATGCAAAGAAAGTTCATGCATAATTGCCACTTATCTATTGATGAGTAATTTAGTTACAAGAAGTGGAGTGGCCTCCTATTTTCTAGGAGCATGCTCAACATGCAAACAAGAAGGGTGCATGCAAAGGAATAAAGAGGACCCAGTAATTGATAACAAGTAGTGCACTTGATTTAAGGACCAAAAGAGTGCAGTCACTGATAATAAGTAATGTTCTCTCCTTATTGACTGAGAGTGTGCTCAACTGAGTGAGGAAGTGTGCTCCCTTAAGACTTTGAAGTGCGCTCATGATTGAATGGTGTAGTTTCCTCCAACATTGGCTTTTGTGACTGCTAAGTTTAGAAAGTGCACTTTTCTATGAGGAGCAGTTGTGCTTTTGTTCTTTTGTGTGAGATACATGCCAAGAGAACGAAATCTAACACTAATTCAAGAAAGCTAGTACTTTTCTTATCTTTAGAAAGATGACATAAGTGCTTCCGAAGATAATAATTTGACACTTAGTAAACTTTTTCCTAGGAGAAAAAGTGACACTTAGGAATATGGTGAGGACAGTCCACACTTAGGTAAACATGAGCAAATAACAAGACGACACAAGATAACTAGAGATGACAATTCATGTAGGCTCCAAATTTGACTAAGGCAAAAATTTGGAGAGATGTTGTCACAATGACAACAAGATAATTCTTTGTTTTGTTCCAACCTCCATTGTTTTATTTATTAAAAAAAAAACATTACTTATTTTTTATCTTTAAAGGACACAATTCAACTCCATGTTGAGGATGGACATAATCACACATCACCCTCATACTAAATTGTAAATTGTGCCTCGCAACACTATATATCTATATGTGTGTGTGTGTGTGTCATTAGAAAAATGAATATAAAATTATATTTAATGTTAAATATAGCATTTTTCTTATTAACGAAAGACATGAGGGTTTATATTATAAAATTCTAGTATCTAACCCATAATTGTTATATTTCTTCAAATTTTCCAATATCCCTTGCGAGTTTGAGATTGAACACGAAGGCTCAATCTAAACCCTCATGCGAGGACTCCATAATACAAAAAAATAATTCCCTTTCTAGCTAAATATTTTCCAAAATACTCCCAATATCCAAATACATTTACATTCCATTTTTAACTACATTTTGGTTTGATGTTGACTAGCTTCTTATTTTCCTTTGTAAGATATTTTTACCCTTTTCCCAACTTAGATCCAACTCCTTTTTTCTATTGAATACATGAGGACTCCCTTCTATGAGTGATTCTTTTTGTCTTTGGCACTTTTTTCATTTGCTTAATCAACCCAAGAAATATATTTTTCAGTTCTGTTTCCAGAGAGTTCAATGGAGGAACCAAGATTCACAAGGGTTTGATGGGTTTCCTCTAACTCTTCTTTTAGTGGATTCTCTTTGGCATGCATTTCTTCCTACCTATCTTTTTCTTCCTCTGGTAGATCCTCTATAATGTGTACTTCTTCATGACTTTATTTTTCTTCCTCTTTAACCAAGGTCTTTTCTTCCTTGTATACAGTATAATGTTCTATATGAGCACCTTCCCACCATTTGGGCCTTTGGCTATTCTTTTGAACTCTATTATCCTGCAATTTCTTAGGACAATTCTTGATTACATGTCATGTTTCATAACACACTCAACATTAGAATGAACATTTTCATAATCAAGCTTCAAAACCCATACATAATCTGGAGCATTAAATTTATCTTGGCAGGAAAACATTTTTTAAAGTCCATATCCACACATATTCAAGCATAGTAGGTCTTAAGGAAATGCTCAATTTCTAAACTCATACAATTATTTTTTCCTATTACATTTCCAATAGATGTAACGAACGAAGATTCCAAAGATCATGAGGCGGGTTCAGAAGCCTTACCTAAACTAGAGTCGAGGAGATTTCCATTGTAACCAGACCAAAGCAAGAAGACCATGGTTGCATGAAGAGACTAGAACTACCCAAGAACCAAGGCTCGGAATTCCAAATAATCTTCTTATCCTCGGGATTATTAAAGACAACAATAAGAAAGCCTTGAGCTAGAGGGTAAATATTTAATCATCAGCAAATAGAGGTTTCTACGAATCAAAAATCCACTTATGGAGATCAATCAATCATGGAAAAACCCATTAAATATACAAAACAATCCTTGTTATATATATATATATATATATTGCACATTTGAAGTCTTCATCCCCTAAGGGAATATTGATGGCAATATATATATATATATATATATTGCACATTTGAAGTCTTCATCCCCTAAGGGAATATTGATGGCAAGAGCTTCTTGAATTGTTGGAAGAACAAATCTAGATTTCAACATGGCACTATAAGATACCTTAGCTGGAGTTTCCTAACAGGAATAACTTGTAGATCCCATTGTCATTACTTCAAGAGATATTGATTTCACCATTGAATCACATAAATTCGTCATTTTACGAGGGACTACAAGTAAATCCATACACCTAAGAGTCAATTAGGCTTAAACCCTAGCCGTCACAGGAGTGTACAACATGTGAGCCATGAAAACCATAACTTATAAATTATATTTCACATTTTTTACTCAAAGGAAATTTGAAAAAAAATACGTATAATGTTAGATTTAACATTTTTAATTCACAATATTAATGATGAGTTGAGTAATACAAAACATTACTATAATTATATATACCAGATTTTTCATTTTATACATGTGTGTGTAAGTATATTAATGTAATATGTATGTGTGTGTATATATATATCACACACATATATATATACAATATATATATCACACACCACACACATATATATATATAATATATTATATAATATATATATATATATATATTATAATATATTTTGAAGTGTTTAATAGATTAAAAGCTAATAGTTAATCGAGTTTATTTTAAGTAGTTGAGATAAATGATTGTTATTTTTCCATCCAAGTTTAATTCTTACCAATGACATATGGTTTTATATTTTAAACTAAGCGGGCGGGATGAATGATTTTCATTCTCTCCACTCAAATTTAACTCTCACTAGAGACATACCATTTCATATTTTAAAAATTTATATTGATGATGGTGATTAATACCCCAAAACCAAATGATTCTTAATTCCCTTAAACCAAATTTGGACCTTAAGAATGTAAGAGATTACTTGGCATTCTTTTTTTCTTTTTTTTTATTTTTTCTTCTTTATCTTCTTTTTTTTTTGTCAAAAACTAAGGCATGTTATCACTAGCGTGACATAGAGACATTTCCATTTGCTACCACTATAATCTATGGGCATATCACATTGTTTAGTATCATTACAACCTTCAAGCATACCCACATTGCCTCACACACAGTGCATAAGCTTAGTAGAGGTTTGAACTAGCAATGTCACAAAGAGTGGCTTAAGAGTACACTTTATTGTCTACTAATCTACACATCAAGGGCAACATTCTTTATAATTTTATTTATGTGCTCAGAAGCATTAAGAAAAATGTTCCAAGATCATCATAGTATTGTTAAGTTATAAGGGTTTTAAAGACGATAATATAGCAAAACTTTTGAAATTGAAATTTAATATAGGTATATGTTGGACATTTTAAAATAAAATAGTTTTCATTTTACACTTTTTTTAGTGTTAGAAAGTGATAAATTCTTTTATTTTATTGTATTTGGGGAACTACATAATGTCCACTTTCACTTTAAAACGTGAGAATTTATTCTTACACAAGATTTTTCATTATAGTAAACATATTAATGTCAATTCATTCAATTTTTTAAATATAA